>JAUCMS010000045.1:17587002-17602433 GCA_032357445.1 Enteromius radiatus
GCAGGTCTGTTTGGGGTCACTCCCCGCCCACCCCCTATCTCCCCTCTCATCTCATCTCTCTCCCCAGGACCAGGACGCCGCTTGGGGGGGGGGAGTGTGACGAGCACCGATTAGCGTCGCCCTGGCAACACAGGATTCACACCTGGAACGGATCAGCCCGGGCCAATCGCTCACGGCCGGACCCATATAAAAGGAACACCACAACACGGTGTTCCTATAATAAATATAATTATAATAAATGGAAATGATCCAGCCAGTTACATTAATTTGAACATGGTTGTGTTGGAATATAGTGTGTGGCTAATAAAATAAAATTTAAAAAGAAATCCTATTTGCAACACTAATAAATAATGATAACTGTGCAAAACTGATCAGCTGGATATGTCAGTCCAGATTGGATGGCACTCCAGCTTTCCATGTACTATGGTCTGTGCATTCTTTTCTCCGCCCACCTTGCATGTTGCCTTGGTGTTTGATTCATGTCTCTGCCCATCTCGTCTGTTGTCCTGGTGTTTCATTGTTTGCTCCACCCATTTGACCTTGTTCCTCATGTATAAATTCCCGGAAGTGTTTGTGATCTTCACGGTTCATTGTTTAAATGCATATCGTCACCCGGTTCTAGTTTTCACTTGTGTTTTTTTTACTATTGTCTTGTCATTCTGGATTACCTGCTGCCAACCTCTGCCTGTTCCCGGATCTATGCTTTGCTTCTTCCTTCGGACTCTGTTTACCTGGCAATCGACCATTGCTTCGGAATATGTTTACTCTTTTTGTCTTCACCTACGTTGATTCAGTCTGCCGGTGTTTTGATCCTGTCTGTCCTGCCCCTGAACCTTTAATAAACCGTTTGCATATGAACTCGAATGTTTCACGTCCTCCATTCGTAACAAAAACATTACACCATTACAAAATTGCAAAACATAACTGACCTAAAAAGCTCCCATGCCAGCCATTGTCCTGTACTGTTCCTACAATAAGTGCAGGTCAAGTTGTTCTAGAATAAAAGGCGTCAGCTAAATCGGAAAGTAATAGTAGGAGGCCTATATATAGAGAAGAGGTCCAGAGAAAGCAACTAGCTTTCTGAATCATTCTAGACAGATAAGGGCATTCATACTTGTGACCTGTTGAAAGGCTGAATATAAGATATTAAACTCATCAACTTGATGATTAGGTAAAAAAAGGGGATTTCAATTAGATGTTTGCTTTGGACTCTTCAGAAAGGTCACTGGGCGGCCCTGGCGTGACATCGCATGCATGCATGATTTAGAAACTCCACACTTCATGTTCATTATTCTGTGAGCGGCGCCATCTCAAAGAGGATGACATTAACCGCCATTGTGAAGAACAGCGATGGGGACAGATCGCTCGCTAAAGGTTAATTCAAACTAAAGAAGAAGTCAACCAATCAGAAAGCTGAAGTTTGTTTCCAACAGGCAGTTTGGGGGGGGGGGACAAATTAATTCTTATTCACAATGAACCCTACAGTTCATCACATGCTTTCACCTCTTATCATTTTTACTGACAATGCCGGAGCTCTCTGACAGCCCCGAGCCTTGAGACCAGTAATTTTAACCTATTATAAAACCAGAGAAATAAACCTTTTTGGAGGCGTTTCCTGTTATTATTTTAGGGTAGATGGAAATTTTTCAGGAAATGACAGAGCTGACTTTGATTTGAGATGGCAGCTGGGCCGTAGGCAGGGGGTCTGATTATATGGTTTCACATTAAAATTAGCAGCATGTCCTAAAGCCTAACACAGGATGTCCTTGTGTGAGGTCACAGTGATGTACTGAGGGTCTGTACATGAGGGTCAGCCGTGTCATGGCTCTGAGCCGCACGAGAATTAAATGTCCACAGCTTGTGTGGCTTCCTGTGCGTTTCCATCACTTCAAGCCATTTCTTATCGATTCTCAAAGTGTGGGTTTATTTCATGCACAGCAAGAGGGGGATAGAGCCTTGCTAAAAGGAGTATGATGAACTAAAAAAAAAAAGAAAAAAAAAAAAAAAGGTTAAAAGGTTGGTTTTGATTTTAGGAACTACAGATGTAAAGTAATGAACTATCAAATCATACAGTACGTTTCATTTTCCTCAGCAAACACACACACACAGATGTTGTTTTTTGTGATTTATGGCGACCCTCCATAGGCGTAATGGTTTTTATACAGTACCTAAACCTACAGTACCCCTTACAGGAAACTGTGTGCATTTTTAGATTTTCAAAACAAAAAAAAACTAAAAAACAAAAAAACAAAAAAAAACACCATTTAGTATGTTTTTTAAGCCTTTTGAATTACTGGGACACATGTCCTCATAAATCACCTTCACATTGTATATACCATATATTCCTATGTCATACCCATGTCATTATGCAAATTTGTGTCCTCATAAACATGCACATGTAGCACGTGTGTCAATAATAGGCACTTATCGCTAATATTAACTTAGGCCAGTAGGTTCGACTAAAGAGATGTAATTAAACAACAACAACAGAGTCAAAACAAATCTTTGTATTGGTTACTATGGGTTTGTTATAAAGGGAAAAACAATAAAATCAAATCAAATGAAACTCAACAATTGTCAAAATTCCCTTGTTTTGTTCAAAATAAGAATTTCAGCTCCAAGGAAATTAACTGAACTATTTGTTCAGTAGGGTGCACCCGCTAAGCTATGCAAATTTCCTAGAATACCCCACTCTTGAAATCAAAATAACATTTACAATGTTCAATTTAATAATGTTGACAGTAATAAAAGAAAATAAATAAATTACTCCTTAGTGTAAACACAAAGCCAATAAACAGTTCAGAAGAAAGTTCAAAACTCAGTCCAAAAGATTTGTTTGGAAAGTTCGGTTCAAAAGATTCAGATCAGTTCGTTCGTTGGAAAAATTAAATTCAAAAAGATTCGACTCAAAAGATTTGGTCCAAAAGATTCAATTCAAGGATTCAAAAAATAAAGAAATAGAATCCTGGAAATGATTCGATTCAAACGGTCCAGGTGAAAAAACAGATCCGTAGAACGAAAATACTTGTGAAAAGTCTCTCAAACGCAGCTCAGTTCGGTTGATAAATACTAGTGGCAATCAGAACTTTCCTACCCATTTCCTCGGCGATGGTTGGAACTTAACTTTCACTACAATCATTGTTCATCTCGCTGGGAAGGCTCGCCATCTTACATCAACACACTGAAATGAACGTAACGTTAGTTCCAGCGTAGGACAAAAGACCTGACCAAATCCAAATAAAATAAAACATGTGAAAACATCTATTTTAATCCTCTCTGATGGTATTTTAACTTTTTCAAATTTATGCTGCTGCTCGTTTCTAATCAGCCTCGAAGAGAAATAAAAATGGCTACTCCCATCCAGCAACTAGCATGGTGGGGCGGGACTTCAATTTAGATGCACGTAATTGGGCAATCATTAAAATGTCAATCACCACATTTAATGTTTTTCACTGTTTTTAAACCATTTTTCTTGTATTATTTTACTAATTTCTGGTTAGTGTAAGGTTTTAACAGACTCCTTAATTATTTTCTTTTTATAAGTCATTTTCTATTTTACAGGGTTACACACACAAAAACACACGCACACACAACCACCATATTAACTGTTTTCATAAAAGCTGCAACTTCATTTATGCTAATCAAAAAAAAACATTTGAAAAAATAATACATTTTAAGTCACTAAAATAAACGGAGGTTGAAGCTACTTTAGGAATTTTATTCAGTAGAACATAACACAATATAAATGCTAATATGCAGAATTATTTAGTTACATAATTCTTTTTGACACGTATCTAAGAATTTATTTGTCAAATTCTATTTTAGTTTATGTCATCTTAAAAAATAAAGAAATAATAATAATTATAATAACAATCAACATAAAAGTTATATTAGTTTTTATTATTCATGTTAAAATAAAAATAATAATAAATAATAAAAATACATAAAATGCATAAAATACGCAGACAGATGACCTGACTTATAATATTCTTGTCATGTGACTTTTTGCATGATCTGTCAGATGAATTGTGAGATATAAACTAAAGGGGAGGAAAGTCAGATTTTGTGAGAAAGCTGCAATTACCTTTTTTTTCTCTCTCTCTCTTTCCTTACACATTAGCCTTAGCAAGCACCACTAATAAATAAAAGATAAAAAATTAATGTAAAACAAATCCTAAACGTATTCTGAAGCATGCAGAAAATGAATTTTATGACCTGAACGATTGAGCAATATGTTTTAATGGGGTTTCGGAATTGAAATTCAGAACTTGGATCCATGTCTGGGAGGTTAATATCAGAAAGGGACTGATCTTTTTTTCTTGCAGGCAGTGAGAACATTCATGAACAAAGTCCAGCGTGTCACACAGCAGTCCAGACAGCAGGAGCAGTGCTTCCTGGAGCCGTTTCCTGCTGACAACCATTTACCAGCACAGCCACTCTGACAAGCCTCTCATCTTCCTGTTTCATCTTCACCTCCTGCATCATTTAGTCCCTGGAGAATGTGCATACTTAATGTGCAATGATACACAGGTTACCCACCACCAGCAAAACACTACAGTTAGACATATTTACAAGTCTACAAACCCTTATAGCCATATAAAAATCCATCACTGAGAAGCTAACGTTCATTTCCATATGATTTCTGGAATGATTTACTACGATAACAACCAGGCCACAGGGTTCTTCCCTTAAAAAAATAATCCAGTGGGAGAAAACAAAAATGTAACAGAAACAAGTTTCCCCAAAGAAAATGTGAAAACTACATCACCCTGCAAACTAGAATCTGGATCAACAAGAGAAAAATGGCTATACCGCAGAGATGAGGAAAAAACACAGTGTTTTGCCCATCCAAATTTAGACACTACAGCTTTTAAAGCTTTTAAGGAGTCAACCAATCAGAAAGTCTGTCTCTGATCAAAACAGGCTTCATTTAAAATGTGTATTTGAGTTACAGTATAAGTTATGGAAACATGAATATGTTGCACTAACATATGTTTTCTTCCTTAGCAATAGCATTTTACAATATCACACGAATGACTGTCTGTGCAGATCACACTTACACTGATGTTTCTAAAAACATTCAAATATCCTGTGAAACATAATTTTATTAAAAATGACATCTCTTTTGAAATAAAGCGTTAAAATAACAATAAAAAAACATCTTCTGCTATGCAAAACCATCACCCCTATAGAATAAAAGCACATATTCAGTGTTAAAAACTACTGTAGTCTCGTCCAGTCCAGAGTAACGATTCAAAAGGTTTTGACTAACTTAAGTGGGACAAAATAACTAGAAATCCATATGTGTAACTTTAATATGAGGAGCGGAAATTCAGTTTAATTATGAAGCGAGTTTCGGAGAAAACTAATCTGATCGCTTCTGATTGGCCATTGCATTCTTATACTCAACAGAATAGGGCACAATTGGTCAAAAGAAGTGTATGTGTGACATAAGAAGATCTTAATTTAACGTCACAATTAGTTTTCATTTCATTTTCATTTCATTTACAGTAAATCATTTCATTTTGTTTAGCGAGAAATGAAATATGTCCCAACAAGTACATATCACTGCATGAGATATTAATCATGCTGGGAGATTTGAAAACTGATGCTTTTGAACATTAGGATGACACATATCCAGCTTCATATTGTCTGGGTTTTCGCAGATGGTGGGTTTGTTTGGTACAGTAGCTCACAGAGTACAGAGATGAACTTGAGAGGCGAGGAGTTTGAATCCAACTAACAGTTCAAATCTGCATAAAAGGAAATGGCATGGTTGCATCAGCAAATGCGTTTTATATCAATTTTGGATTTGTTAACACAATCAGGTAGGATTAGGCTTGGATTTGGTGTAGGGCATATATTTCCAAATTGATAAGGCATTGACTTTTAGCAACATTCCATTTATATTATCATTCTGAACCTCCACAATACATACCTACATAAATGTAATAAAACGTGCCAGGGTTTACATATTGAACCTGTGTTTTAGCGCCACTCTGTGGACATTTCTCTTTGAAACTGTGGCAAAATGTGCAGTAAGGCACATAAAAACAGTTGCACAAAGTGTCTACAAAAGTACATATTTTTATGAGACCTGGTTAGTAAAAAAAATAAAAAAAGAGGACATACCTAGTATTTTTAAGACATCCATGATGATTCTCCCTGGTTTCCTAGTTTAGGAATTTGGGGGAACATCTGAATGTATATCTTTCAACTCCTAAATGCAAATGCAAGAATTTTTTCCATACAGGGGACCAGAAAAAATGTTGTCTTCTGAGTTCAACAGAGGAAAAAACTCATATACAGGCTTGGAACAAATTGAGTAAATGATGACAGAATTGTAATTTCGTTTTTCAACACTTAAGTCGCTGGGGTATATTTGTAGCAAAAGCCAAAAATACATTGCATTGGTCAAAATGATTTTTCTTTATTGCCAAAAATCATTAGGATATTAAGTCAAGATCATGTTCCATGAGAATAGTACAGTTCCTACCGTGAATATATTAAAACTTAATTTTTGTTTAGTAATATGCACTCAAAAGATTCTCAAAGGGTTGTATCACGGCTAAATATTGTCCTATTCTAGCAAACTTCCAGATGATGTATAAATCTCAGTTTTGAAAAATTGACACTTATGACTGGTTTTGTGGTCCAGGATCACATCAATATATACAGATTTGATTGTTGTTTGGTGGAATAATGCATAATAATAATGCACAGCAGTGAGAAGTGAACCACCACACACACACACACATCGTGAACACACACCCGGAGCAGTGGGCAGACATTGCTGTGGCCCCCAGTGAGCAGTTGGGGAACAGTGCCTTGCTCAAGGGTCTCACCTCAGTCGTGGTATTGAAGGTGGAGAGAGCACTGGTTATTCACTGCCCCCACCCACAATCCCTACCGGACCTGGGACTTGAAGCATCCATTAGGCCACGACTGCCCCACAATGGTCACCATCTTACTTTTTTGCATTAAGAACAAAAGGTGCATCCAAATTAATCCGGCCTACCGAGTTAAAGTAAAGCCCTGTGTGAACTTTACATCCTAACTAAACACCTTACGAATAAGACAATCAGGGTGAGGGAAGCGACTGCCTGTGCTGTAATATTTGTCCTTTGCTGTGTCACAGAAGAGAACAATGCCCTCCATTTAGATTTCTCCTCAGGCGAGAGAGACATAATGAAAGATAGGCTAGATTGTCATTTCCTGTGTTTGCTGTGCTTCTGTAAACACTCAGCGCTGGCACACAGCTGTGACCCGTGATCTCCTGTACACCTCAGGCCTCGCATCACTCACATCACCTGCCATTAGAATTGGCCTTGGCCGTGTGATGAGTGGCTTGTTTTTAAAAGACAGACAGAGCAAGTCACGCAAATGAAAGAAAAAAAAAATAAATAAAAAATGCAGAAACAAAATAGAATTATACTTAACAATAACATTAGTGTTCATGTTACCATGTAAGTTATTATATGATTAATGAGAAATACTAATAAACATCATGTTCTTAATATGCAATTAGTTTGCGAGCAGCTTGCAATTACACATTGCTGTTGTAATTAATTTGATTCATTGTCCAATATGTGAAACATGAACACTGTAATGTGAAGTGTTAACAAAAAACACAATTAACAAAAGCTCTGTGTCATTCATAGCAGGAAAATAAGGTCTCTGGTTAGTTGGTGAGACTTGCTTTGTAAAAAAAAATAATTAATGCATGCATATGTAACATGCAAAATACATCATTTATGTTTTTATTATTTATCTAAGCTAAACCCATTAGAAGTACCCGGGGGAACCGGGGTAAAACCTGTTCCCATTTCTTTTGTCTCTCCATTTACTATTCCTTCTCACGTTAGTCTGTATCATTTTTACTTCACCCCGCAGCCAATGCATTTTCTTTCTTCCTCTTCTGCTTCAGCTGTCTCGCTTTGTTGCTTTAAAATTTATAAAATGCATCCCTTTCTGCGGTTGTCCAGCTGTTTTATTCATAGACTATATTTATACCTTTTGGTTATCATGGTTTATTTATGAATCCATTACGGCTTTTTTATATCCAGTCTTCTAACTGTTCCAGCTGTAAACAAAATTTTCTAAACTGCAAATGGGAAAAGAATAGGATAGATAGTAGTACTAGGAAAAATGGTATCAAAGGAATAAGCATGAATTAATGCTGCCAAAAGTTTAGACCAGCATAAAGCACTGTGTTTGTATTAGATGTGATGATAGACATAAAGACAGGCAGATAGAATAACAGACAGAATAACAGAGTGATATAATAATACTGTTGATCAAATAATATGATAAAACCAGAAACAATGGACTAAGTGATAGATAAACTGAAGGATAGAACAATACGATAGACAGCACCCCTAAAAAGTACCTCATCATGTGTACAATGTAATGTACAGCTGTACTTTTTATGTTGGGGGCCTATATTTCTGCTGAAGGTCCTGGACATCTTGTTTAGACACATTGCATCAATTACCAACTGATTAAAAAAAATTAAAAAATCGTTAAAAGTGACTAACTCTTAGAGTTAGTCTTACAGAAATATTATTAATGGGTCATGTTTGGATATTCCAACCGTATATAATAATCCAAATACAAACCTCAAAAACAACACAAAAATGGGTCACTAAACACAAAACCAAGCTTCTGCTATGGCCATTCCAGTTCTATGACCTGAACCCTGTGGGAAATGAGTGAGGTGAACTGAAGAGAATAAGCACCAGCATAGAGCAGGGAATCTACAGGGTCTGGAGTAATTCTGGAAGGAACGGTCTCTGATCTCTTGCCAGGTGTTCTCTAGCCTCATTTAGGAGAAAATGTAGAGCTGTTAAACTTGCAAATGGAGGTTTCAAGAATATTGAATAAAAGGGTGCATTTAACTGTGGCAAATGTGTATTAGAGAAACACATTTCATAATGATATTCCCCCCATTTGAAATTCTCATTATCCAATGAAAGGTTAGGATTTTTGTAAATTGCATTGTTAATCCTTTTGATCTTTTATTTAAACATGAATTTTTTAGAGCCTTCTTTGATACTATTTACCAATGGTGCTGATATTTTTGGCCATGACTGTATATAGAAATAGACAGACAGACAAATAGAATGATAGAACAACAGATATATACTGTAGATAAACACACAGACAGATAGACAGAAAAACAGAACGATAGATAGAAAAACAGATAGATATAATGATAGAATGACAGATAGAACGACAGAAAGATAGATAGAATATATATATATATATATATATATATATAAAACAATAAATAGATAGAAAGATAGACTGAACAATAGATAGATTGAACGATAGATAGAATGAAAGAACAATAGAGAGAACGATAGAAAGAGCAAAAGATAGTTAAAACGATAACTAATAGATAATAGAATGATGGAATGACAGACAGAATGACAACATGACAGACAGACAGACAGAATGATAGACAGAGAGAGACATCATGACAGACAGACAGACAGACAGACAGAATGATAGACAGACAGAATGACAGACAGAGACATCATGACAGACAGACAGACAGACAGAATGATAGACAGACAGAGAAAGACATAATGACAGACAGACAGACAGAATGATAGACAGACAGACAGAATTATAGACAGACAGAGAAAGACAATGACAGACAGACAGACAGACAGAATGATAGACAGACAGACAGAATGATAGGCAGATAGACAGAGACATCATGACAGACAGACAGACAGAATGATAGACAGACAGAGACATCATGACAGACAGACAGACAGACAGAATGATAGACAGATAGACAGACAGACAGAATGATAGACAGATAGACAGAGACATCATGACAGACAGAATGACAGACAGACAGACAGAATGACAGACAGACAGACAGACAGACAGAATGATAGACAGGCAGAATGACAGACAGACATCATGACAGACAGACAGACAGACAGAATGATAGACAGACAGAATGACAGACAGACAGACAGACAGACAGACAGACAGACAGACAGACATAATGACAGACAGACAGACAGAATGATAGACAGACAGACAGAATGATAGACAGACAGACAGAATGACAGACAGACAGAGACATCATGACAGACAGACAGAATGACAGACAGACAGAGACATCATGACAGACAGACAGAATGATAGGCAGATAGACAGAGACATCATGACAGACAGACAGACAGACATAATGATAGACAGATAGACAGAGACATCATGACAGATAGACAGAGACATCATGACAGACAGACAGACAGAATGATAGACAGACAGAGACATCATGTCAGACAGACAGAATGATAGACAGATAGACAGAGACATCATGACAGACAGACAGACAGAATGACAGACAGAATGATAGACAGACAGACAGAATGATAGACAGATAGACAGAGACATCATGACAGACAGACAGAATGATAGACAGATAGACAGACAGAATGATAGACAGACAGAGACAGACAGATAGACAGACAGACAGAAAGATAGACAGACAGATATTGTTGTTTGCATAATGACTTGGACGCATCTTTATGGTTGTCACACAAAAAAACAAATTCTCTTGCAGTTTCAGCCTTGTATGAGTCAGACCCAGCCCCAAGCATGAATGATTTACTGTAAAATGTATAATCTGAGGAAAAATTTCAATTAAAAAACCTCAACAATTCAGTATTATATTAAAAGATCGTTTTATTCACAATTTAGGTGTAACAAATATAGTTTATCAAAAACCTTTGCTGCTCTTTAATATAATTTATTACATAAGATCATAAGATTTATATAAATGATGGCTGGCAGTTTGCCAGAATGAGATATGTACAATTACAAAAAAACTAATTCAAGAAAAAATAAAAACAAAACCAAACACTTTCCCACAAAATTAATTGCATATATTAAAGAAAAAACAAAAACAAATCAGACTATGTGCAATGGAATGATTATCAGCAATATTGTACAGTTACATTTCTGAGGTTCTCTCATGAAGAAATAAACGACAAGAATCACAAACAAAAAAGGCATTTTCTATGCAAGATCATCAACACAATATTTAAACAACAAATTCTTAATCTGAAAAGCACATCTCCTATTCTGTGTATCGCAATCAGATGCGAGGAACCGTCTGTTCCTGAAAGTCAGCTAAGAGTCGCTGCGGATTCTCAGTCACAGCTTGAGGAATCACTTTCACTAAAGAAACAGCACAAATCGCTAGTCCGCGCTAAGCCGCGGCAGTGCTAAACATAGTTTAGATTCGCAGTATTGTGAATACAGTGAGCGCGATGTCTTATCTACAGTGTCACAGTGTTTTATGATGGGCCTCCCTCGAGATGACGGTACTTTCATATATTGTGGCTCTTAACTCTGACAGTAAGCTGTTCGTTAGCACACTTACAGCGGAGAAATACCATGTCATGCGTTGCAGTCGCTGGCCTCAAGAGAGGAATCGCTGCGAGGTATTTATCTCCACGTAAATCCACTAGTATAATACATAGGTTAAACCGCCACACTGTGCTAGTTAAGCAGGGTGGTTTAGTTTTGCGTAGTTTTGGGAACACTGTCTAAATGTAGACACTAAAATCATCCTTACTCCACAAACCTCAAATTTGATTTCATATTTGACGTCATATTCCCAAAACATACTAATAATATGGGAATTGGTCCATTTCTCATAGCCTGTGTGGCTATGTAATGTGTAGTAGATGTAGTGTATGTGATTCTTGTGTGTGTATGTGTTGTTTCCAGTGCTGTGGACTGCTTTGCATTCATTGTTTGCATCTTTTAATCGAAATTCCTCACTTGTGCTGTCATGTTGTCCTCCAGTAATATTCCTATACTTATCTTCATGGAGAACCCAAATATACTGATTCACAACTTTGTGCTTTCATGATAAATCAAATGAACAAACAAACAGAGATAAATGATAAAAATCACAACAACTAGGCCAAAGGATGTTCAATTCACATTTGGTGGTACATTCATACAAATATATTCACTCCCCTTTTTTGACTGATACTGCCCGTGTTGTCCTAATAAAACACTTTTCTTATGGATTCAAGCAGCTTTATCGCGGTTTTCTGCAGAGCTCCTGAAGGGACATGGTGATTATATGAGTTTAAAAAAAGGATTTCAATGCTTCTGTGTTCTCACAAAATCTTTGCATTCCCTCAAAAAAACTTTCAGGTTCACTCACAAAAATGTAAATGGTAACTTTTAAGAAGTCGTGTTTTCCCACTAAACCTTTGTTTGCCTGTGAGAGTAACGTCCACAGATGAACTTTTGTGTTCACTTGTGAATTTCTTTGTATGCGCACAAAATCTTCCACATTCCACAGAGGAACTTTTGCATCCACTCATAAAACTTGTGTTGTCGGGGCCAGTAGCCTCGTGGGCAGCATGTCGACATTCAGCGATATTGCGCTTCTGGCGTCACAAGTTTGAGTCCTGGCTTGCAGACCTCCCCCAATCTCTCTACCACTTCACTTCCTGTCAGTTATGATCTATCAAATTAACCAGAAAAAAAAAAAAAAAACTTTTTTACCTTGCAAATCTTTTTCCTTCACTCTGTTTTTTTTTTGCATTTCCAAAAGTTGCTTGCTCACTACATTTTTTGAGTTCTGCGTTCTACAAAGAAAAATTTGCTCTAATTTGCGAAAAATTTGTGTTCGCTAACAATAGCTTGTTTTTCAGAGAAATTTTGCATTCGCTCACAAAAAGGAACATTTAATCATGACTATTTTGTGTTTGCTCGCAAAACTTTTGGCTCACACAAATTCTGAATTCATGTGCAAATTTTTATGATAAAAATAATAATAACTTTTTAAAAAATATATAGAAAGAACAATTATATTTCAGTGTGTTAATGAGTGAACACAAAGCTTTTCAGGAGCTTTTGCGAGGGAACGCAAAAGCATTAAAATGTTATTTTCCTCTCTATCTTATATTTTTTCCTATTATCATGTCTCCTTTAAGGGCCCCTTAGTTTCCAGCCCTCCACACTGAAAAAAAGACAAAAACCCTATATCTTGAGTAATAAATTAACACAAAGTACTCTATTTTACATGTCTAAGATAAAAAGTCTCTTCTTCCGTTGATTAAGTAAACAATCAAAACACATTTTGTACACATTTCATGAAACAAAGTAAGCTCACAAATGTAGAGGAATGAACGATAAACGACTGATTCTTACATCCACCACGAGGGTAAAGAGGGCTGTGGGCCAGTAGGAAGATACCTTCGGTCACAGCGAAAATAAATAGAGTGTTGCTATTAAAACTTGACTAAAATGATAATTTAGTAAGACTAAAAGGCACTAGTTGACTTGGTTTCACTACCTTGCTGTCGAATAAAGCCTCAAAATACCAAACCAAACCTTATCCCACGAAGAAACAGACAGCAAGATACGGCGAAGTTCATTTGATCTCTCTTATCTTCGCTCCTGTAAACGCACACAATGCAAAAATAAAAAGGATGTTGATGCAATTTGAATTACCTATGGCTTTATAACATGGGTGCGAGGGCAAGTACAATGGAAAACGATCTGGTCCGGTCTCCTCACAGAGGAAATATGGTCCTTCTGTGTCTCTGAGGCTCAGAGACGTGTCCATAGTGTCAAGGACAGAGAGGGGACAGGGGCAGCATGCAGAATCCCAAGAAGAGATGGAAGAGGAGAGACGGCTGTGGAGAAACACATAAAGCTCCAGCAAAAGCCCTGGAGGACAGGAACTCTACAGCCACGGGGGTTTTCCGTCCATAGCTCTTGTCCACTGTTAAAGCAGGTACAGGAAGTTGCGTCTCCAGTGGGGCTTTCGAGTTGGACTTAGATTACTTGAGATGGTTTGCTATTTCTAGGTTCTGTTTCTTAATGACTGGAAGAGGATGGGCCTCCGTGTTGAACACCCAGTGTTCGAAGGGCAAATGGTCATCATCGGAGAACAAAAGATACAGATACCTGAAAAACAAAGACAGAAAAGGTGTTTCAGTTGCATTTTATAATCACAGTACTAGTGAGATCGCCTGTAAGAGATTTGGAAAACATGATTATGTACATAAATTAGAAGCATAAACATCAAGGTTATAAGAGGCAAATAATTATTACTACGATCTTTGAACACATGCCAAAATCGTGTTTTAACCAATAGATATCATTGCGTCTCAGGGAGTGGTGATATTTCTCCTCCCCAAATCATAAATCCAAATGTTATTTTATCAGCCACTTGGTCTGAATTTTCCCGCTCTTGCAGAATATAATTTTTATAATAATAATTTATAATAATTTTAATTATTTCTACGACATGAATATGATATATTTGACTAAGAATTGGTGGGATGAAACATTTCAAGCAAGAAAATTGAAGCAAAAACATACTAAACACGGATATTAAACTATAATCCATTCAATAATTATGTGACATGATAGTGATTAGCACATGATAGTTCAAGGTGTGGGTTACATATAATATGCAGTTATGCATATCAGTGATTTAAGTCCTGTTTAGTGTATTTTAAGCCTGGATAGGCATGAAAAAGCAGTTTTGTGCCAGTTCTGTGAATGTGAGGGCAGTTTTTGTGAAGACCAGAGTTTAAAGGTCTCATCAGGAATTTCAGTCTGGTCCTGAGTTGGGGGGATGGAGATCCATCCAACAAAATCATTCATTATTTTACCCATGTAATGTCATTTAATTAATTAAATAAAATTTCAGGAGGATTACGAACGAACGATTGCACCTGCTATCAATCCCCTCATTACTAAATTGCCCTGCCAAACACCTCACTGCAGCCTTAAATACCTCTCACTTCCCCTCCTTTAGCCTCTGCGTTTTTGTCTTCCGCCGCCTCCCCCTTCCGCCACCTGGACCGGGCCGATCTAGTGGAAAGGTCTAATGTCCTTCCGCGTTCTCCACTTCCTCTGGGGGGCACGCGGGGACCAGGCTGGGCTCCGAGCATCTGTTAACCCCAGCCTCCTAGGGTTAAACCTCCTAGGGCTCGGGGGCCGCCGGACTCCCTGCCTGTCCCCCGGACAGTCTGCCAAACAAGCCATAATATCGCTGAGGAAGTGGGAACTAGTGAAATGATACCAAGACCATTATCTTGGTTATCTCCTTCCTGAGTTGGGATTCTCAATAAGTGTTTTATTTGTTACATTTTAGATGCAATATTGTCTGCTTTGATCAATTTCACAATTAAAAATAGCTCCAAGCAAAGCCACAGCAAAATTGCGCATCTACGAGAAACACGATCACACTTCATTTCAAGCTCATATAAATAGTTTTTTTCCCTCAATAAACTCCTAATTACTGCTTAGCAAGGTAGTTGTACCATATATACCATATATCATAAGTGAGTGCGTTTACATGCAGCCAGTAACCCTTTTAAAACCCGGATATTCACAATAACCCGGTTCCGCACGGCCATGTA
>JAUCMS010000045.1:17616857-17630667 GCA_032357445.1 Enteromius radiatus
TCGACTGTGAGATCGGGGGTCGAATCAAGCTCCTCGAATCGAAGCATCGAATCGTCGACTATTTGAGGACACCCCTAAAATACATTGTTAAAATAAAAGTGCTCTGCAAGCAAAGGACAACAAAACTTGATTACTCCAGAGGTTTTTGCAGTGCTTTAGTTATTTTAATGGTAGAGATCTTTTCATTCTCTTTCAGTTCAGACACAGAAGCAGCGGTTAAATTCTCAAAAAAAAAAAAAAAAGTCCTAAAAAGACTTTAGCAGGAGGTCATTGATAAACTCATGGCATACTGGATTTATCCGCGGGGCAGACTTTGAGCACCTCTGCGCTACCCGATTCAACTTCTTAGTCACATAAGATGACTGTTCCCCACTGTCGTAATAACAGTTCACACACATCACACAGAAACTCCAAATTTCACCCGTGTTGGTGGTAAGAGGGCTTCACTGTGCAAAGGACCTGTGAGGTCTTCTGTTGGAAAAAGCTTGAAAGCAGGAAACAGGAGTTTTGCTGTCAGTTCTGGCAATGCTTCCTGAAAAAACCCTGAAGACCAGCTGAGTTTTTTACCCAACAGACACTGGGAAAATGTGAAGCCTCTCTGTATAGCACTAAAGCACACAGAGCAGCCCTCAAACAGACCTCGTGCATGTCAAATGCTTAGTCGCACATTTCATCCACAGCAAGTCCTCACCAAAAGGAAACTTAAATGTGACTAAATTACAGCCAAAAAGAACATACTCCGTGATAAGGCTACAAGTGCAATGCGACAACTTGCATGCAGACTATTTCTGTGAGACATTTTTTGTCTATTCTAGAGCTTGACAATACAAATCACTATCTGCTGTTTTCATAGGGGGAAAAAAAATCAGCTCGTATATTCTGCCTAATGGTATATGCACACCAAAAGTAAAGCTAATTTTTTGCATCGCTATAGGAACAGAAAGGGAAAAAAAACAAGCATCTTGCATTAGTTTTATGCTACCCATTTTACTTGTTAGCACTCAGCTATATTTCTGAATTAGGCAAATTTGTGTTAATCTTCCTATACTCAAATTATGCAGCTCATGGGCCAAAATGCGCACCAGGGGCCATTGAATAAAATGACCTGCTAATAGCCGATCCTTGACTTTCAAATGGTTTTAAAGCCTGCAGTAACCAACAATTACAGCTATGTGTGCTACATCAGCCTTGTATTTATATTGAATCATAAGTGCTGGTCAGAGCCTTTTCATTTCCCAGAACAATGTAGTAAAAGTGAATTAACCAAAAAAGAAATATGTTTTAAAGATGACAAAAAAAAACCTCAATAAAAATGTTTTTTGCCAATAAATGCACTTGCTCTCTTCCGTTTTCTGATATAGGCAGATATGTCAATTAGCACTGATTGGCTTGCGTGACGCGTCAGACAAATTTCCCGCTCATGTTAAATTTTCTTAACTTGCACAAAAGACGCTAATATGGTGAAATTTGTGCATTCATTGCAATCGCACCACTGTATGTGCATTGCCTTACAAAAATGTGTCTTTTTATCGACTTTTTATCTAAAGAAAGAAAACTTGTTTGTTAACAGTTAACAAAAAATATTTTATTAGTTAACTACATTAGTTAAAATGAACTAAGAAGGAACAATACTTCTATAGCATTTATTACTCTTAGTTAATGTTAATTTCAGCATTTACCAATGCATTATTAACTACATCACAAGTTTTGTTTGTTAACATTAGTTCATAAACAATAAATAAACAATTGTGCTAACTTTGTTCATGTTAGTTAATACAGTATTTTAACAAACACCTTATTGTAAAGTGTTACCGCTTTTTATTCCAATGAAGAAAGTCATAGGTTTGGAACAAAATTAGGCTGAGTGAATGACATCAAATAAATTGTAGGAAATAATTAAAATGAAAATATGAAAAATGTTTCAAACTAATGTTAATGATTTTACAAATAATATATTTTAATGAATTTACAACTGAAATTAAAATGTTCACATTTTTTTAAATTAGATTACAAAAATGACTAGATTTTAATAGATTAATAAATTATGTAAAAAAATAAAAATAAATAAATAAATACTATAAGTCTTATATTGTTATCAAACTTTATAAGACCGTTTTCTAGCTTTTGGAAATTCTGTCAAGTCACACATATGAGGCTAAACTGGAAAGAGACCGACTGCTTTGAATTGAGAATTTCTGACAATGTAAAAATAAATTTGATGTACGACAGTAAAAAAAGAAAAGAAAAGAAGATAAATGCGAGGAAGGTAAAAGGAGGGTAGACTGTTGAATACATAAGTTGGCTGATTCATGTTGTTGTTTCATTAAGGTCAACCCTTGAGCTAGTAGCTGCTCAAACCCAAACATGACAACTGACCCATATGGAAAGCCCTTCAGGACTGTTCTGGGCTACTTGTGCGAAGCAAAAAGACTGACAGCTATTTTTAAGTGCAGCCGTACGTTATCATCCCATCTTCCCTGCGGCCTGCTGCCATCTCAGATCATTTTTGTTTACGATCGTCTAAACAAACGACTTTTGTCAAAGCGGAAAAAAAAAAGAAGGACTTGCTCCGATGCACAAAAAAGAAAACTGGTTTTCGGATTGCTACGTTCTGACAGCTCAAAAGCCTCTCTCTTTTTTCGCTCCGTTCCATCAGAATTCATGTGTTTGTGTTATCCCGACTACACACACTGCGGTATCTTTGTTCTCCTCCGGCTCTTCATCATCAAGCGGCTGCGTCATCGCTGACCATGAAGTTAAGACAGAGCTGCTTCTCCACGCTAAGCCGCCAATATAAATCCCTCTGAGCGAGGACGGCACAAAAGCCAGCTAATGTGGCAGAGGAGGCCTCACTGCTGCGGGACCAGCATAAAACATCCCCAACTACAGTACTCGTCTGTGTGTGTGTGTGTGTCATCTAGAGGATGAACCTAAAGAAAAGTGTGCTGCATAATTAACCCTGAAAGCACAATGAAGACAGATGTGGAGAGAGAGTACACATTTATTGACAGTTTCAGGGTTGCCAGAGGTTTACTCCCAGTCTCATATGGCATGGTCACAGACCGTCTGCTCCAGATCACACCCAAAAAATATCAAAGGCTGGCTGTAATCGCCAAATCCAAAAGGAGACGAAAAGTTTCTGTCAGACTGCTGGCGAGCAAAGTCGTGCTTAAAAGTTTCCAGGCTCCTACAGGAATAACTTGTCACTGGTTTTGCGAGTTTGAGAGGTTCATGGTTTCAAAGTTTAAAAAATAAACCTAGTTGCAAGAAAACAATGCTCTGCTTTGTCCTCAGGGATTTTATACAAACAGTGGGTAGTAATATAAACCAAAAATACAAAAAAGATAGATAGATAAATAAATAAATATAAAACATTATTTATACAAAGATACATATATTTATGGACTGCCAATATTCAAAACTCTAGCTGCCAGCTACATATAAAATAAATACATAAATATTTTAAAACCCATGTATTATCACCTTTTCATTTTTTGATGGAGTATTCCTTTAATTTAGATGACCAAACACTCATTACCTTATAAATACATAAGAAATCAGCACCAAAAACATGCATCACGTCCTGAAGTTTAGCTTTGTCAATCCACTACAAATATTCTCTCTGAATCTGCCTTTGAGTGTCACCACAACAGTGTTTTGTGTACAAATCAGATCTCTTAAGAGAAACACTTTTTAATCAGTTCCACTCAAAGGAAGCATTTTGCTGGACAACTTATGGATAAAGACGCTCATTTTTACCATGACATTTCTGGCAATACTTCTTTGGAATATTACATTTCTATGAACTCTTCTGAAGTGCTTCAGTATGTGTGCAAACGCTTGTGGACTTACGCTGGCCCCACTGTCCACTGTTAGGGTTCAGGTAATTCGGGTACAACCCTTGAGGTTTATCCAGTCGATTCAGCACCTTTCTGATGTTCATTACCTGCAACGGCAGAGCACATACCTCTTATATCACCACATTAAATTATTAAGCCATAGCTAAGCTCATCCAATACAGTACGCTATTGAAAATGCAGTAAACAGGCTTTTTGATGTCTTCCTACAAGGGACAGGACTCATAAATCTACAGACTAGGTCACTTTCACAGTTTGTACAGCCTCATTCAGAGCTTGTAATAGTGTCATTTGTCTGTGTCTATATTGCGGGTCAGGTTGGTGAATTCATTCGGAGAGAATCAGATCTGAGAATTGCAGCGAGATGAGCATCGATATAACGGTTACGAGCAGAGGTCATCTTGGGTCACTGTCGGTCAGCTTCTATAACAGTTCACGACCGGCGCTCAGAGTTCACATTTAGTTCAGTCTGGTGTTTAATGCACTGCAGAGGCGTAACGTCTGAACTGCTGCTCACCTTCTCGGCAAAAACTGGTCTCCCGGAAAGCTCGCTGAGATGCATGAACTCCAAATGCAGCGTCCCATATTCGGCGAGAATACTGCTTCCTCCTGACGCCCATGGCCAGTTTCTGCCAATCCCGCTGCATAGAGAAGAGGAAAGATGAGAGATTTTATTTCAGCAACTCTGCAACCATGAGTGTGTATACGTTTTGCGTTGCTCTGAAAACCTTCAAACAGTCAAAATTGGCCATTTTGAACCAGCATCTCATGTAATTTGATGTTTTTCAGAATGAAACGGAATATTTAGAGAGATGTAAGGCAGGACTTGATTTTACCAGACGTGATCAGACGTGATCGGATTCAGGGCTTTGATATTACTGGTGAGAATTTCAGTTGATTTATCAATAGAAATATACATTTATATTTATGCACTATAGTTCAATAGGTTTATAGTATGATTTATTTATTTTTTTTTTTTATTGCTGTTTGGCACAAGGACACAATAATTTGAAGTATTACATAAGAATTACATAAATGTATATACATACGCACATACATATATACAAAGGTTCAAGAACTAATTTAGTTTCAGGACTCAGACATCATTAATAAAACATCTAACATGGTTGCCAGGTTGATTTCATGGTCTTATTTTACAGAGCGGCCGTGTTTTCCTCCTGCGATTAGAGTCGCCTTTATTGACTTTCACTGGCACGGTTCCAACTAAAAGCTGACAACTTAACTCCGTCTGGCCTGGAAAAGGGAGCCACCAGTAAACCACGTCTCCTGACCAGCTGTTACTACCTCGACAGCAGATCCGCTCAGCGCAGGCCTCTGTGTTTGCATCAATTACGAAGATAAATTACCGCCAAGTAATGACAAGTAATCACAGCATTAAAAGAATGCCATTCCCCACTTTATTTTTAAAGCCTAATTCTACAAAACAGAGCGTGTGAGATATTTATGTCATTAAGACAGTAAATTACACACAATAGCTCTGGCCAGAAGGAACGGAGCACTGCTAACGGTTTAATTTGGAGGCGTTTTATGTTAATGTTTTTTCTATGTGTGATGCAACTGGAAGTCCATGCACGTCTGTATAATTAATGAAGAATCGTTTTGACTCCAAGAGGAGATTTTCTACCCTCTGGTAGTGAATTCTTAATAACAAAAAATTAGGTAAAGGCCTCATATTTCTGGCCACAGCAGGAAATGCGTGCAAACACCTCTGGAGTGTTGCTACCAATGTCATCATTTTTTACACTGCGCTGATCTGCCTCTGGCACTACAGACCTCTGCACATTACACACACTGCAGGGCTTTCCAGCGCAAGTATTTGTGTGTGGAAACTGCTGTGTACGAAAGTGAAAATGCATTCAGTGACATCTGACACCTGACCAAAACTTGCTAACATATAATGCTATCAGAATATAAACACTTTACACTATAAGTGCACTGCGAATGGTGAATGTCAACAAAGCACCCAAAAGCAATAGTTTTAGGGATTTCTTTGCATCTACACTTCAGCCGGACTGTTGAACCATATAGACTTTAATAATAATGTGACCATTCAATAATAGAATTCTAAAATACTTGTGTATAACACTTAACAGACCAATAATTTAAACAAGTTGAAAAAAGTTTGATTAATAGCTATTTATGAACCTGAGACCTGTTATGAAATATACAATGTCTTGTTAAAGAGGAAAAAATTATTTTAAAACAAATTACAAATGTATAAGTACTAATCATTAAAATAAAATACATTTTAAATAATTAAATAAATAATAATTAAATAATGTATTTAATTAGAAAAAACAGAAATAGGATTTTTTTTTTTGCCAAGTACTCTTATAGTTTTTTTATGCCTAAAAAAGGTTGTTATCAATAATATAATATATTATATATAATATATATAATAATATAATATTTTTTTCTTCATTAAATGTTCCTCAGATCTGGAAAAAATTTAATAAAAATACAAATCTTGAAAGTGTCTGTATTTACTCGATCCCACATTAATTGTACGTTTCTAAATTGATGCTGTACTACTTAAGTTAGTTTTCAGCATTTACTTGTGCATGTGTTGTATTGTCACACATTATTATTGCAGTCTCCCAAAAAAAAAAAATAATAATTTGACTGAGCCCCTAAGGGCAAGAGCGCTCACAAGCAAATGTTAGTGTAGAGCCCTGAGCTGTGCCAAACCAATTTGTTTTTCATTACACAGATGATTAAAGCATGTAACACAAATTTAGAAAAACGAAGGGAAAAGAGATGCCAGGCAAACAACAAAAAGAACATAAAGGCTCTTTCCTGAGATTCACACATACAGAATCAGTTGTTCTTTCATGATATTTCATATGTAACTATGGTAATAGACAATCCCTTTTTACAATATTCACTGGCCAAAGTTTCCATTACAGTTCCATGCAACACAACATTACATAAGAACAGTGGCATTACTGAATACGGTGGCGTTTTAAATGTCATTTAAGTCTTTTAGGTTAAGTTTTTTAGGAGAATTAAGCTTTGAGTCACGAGCCATCGAGCACTGGTTTGAGTGTTCTGTCAGAAACAGCATAATACTGCTGGCTTTTTTTTTTTACACAGTTTTTACTCCTCTTTAGTAAATCCCTTTCACTTTCACTAAATCACAATTTCTCAGAAGGAATGCAGGTGTTTTGTAGTTGGATGTAAAGGTAAACAGAATGCTATGTTTACATGACAACGATGCAGTCAAAAATAGAAAGGTTTTCACTACAGCGCACGTTTAAAATGTTTTACATATACATAGCGCTGTGCGATAATATGATACATCTCAGGTTATCGTTTCATAAAATTCCTTTGTTATTTATTTTGTGGTGTCGCAAAACACATTGTTTATGGTCATTTCGAAAGTGGAAATGTTTTTAAGCACTGCAGTTCTAAAATAACTTTTTTAAGGCCGTTGAAACACAAACAACAGAGCTATATGCATGCACCATCTCTGTTTGAGCGAAAAAAAATGCACTTTTGCAGCTACACACTACAGTACATGCATCTATGTATCCTCAAACACAGTGATTGAGGTCATAAGTGAGAGCAAAAAGCAGAATAAAAAAAAAACACATACTTTCACCAAAGGCTAACAGAAAAACATTTGACATTTGGTGTAATAAATTTGGTATAAAAATAAATGTAAACACACCCCAAACGACACCTGATTGTATTTGTGTTTTTTTGGGGAACTTTGCAATGTTTTTTATACTGTACAAACTGTACGTGATCTTGCCCTAACACCAACTCTACCCCTTACAGAAAACTTTGTGCATTTTAGATTAAAAACAATCAAACAAACATACATACATACACCATTTAGTATCTTTAAGCCTTTTAACTAGGACCTTATAAACCATCTTCAAATTAGAATACCTGTCATTACCCATGTCATTAAGCAAATCTGTGTCCCTATAAACCAATAAACACACACATTTTATTTTTTTTTATTATTATTTTGTAGTGTAAGGATGGCTCAGTCCTAAAAGCTTCTTCTTTCTCTGCTGTCTTTCTATGCAGGCCAATGTCCCTCGCAGTAGGCCACTTAATAATGAGCAGTAAGGGATACATAACAAATTATCTGCCAGAGCTCTGAGAAAATACCATTAGCCTGAATAATTAACTAGCTCTAGAGTGAAATACGAACTCCACCACATGAACCGAAGCTCATGTATCCTCAGGCTGCTACAGAACTTTAGCCTTTATGTTTGACATCAGACCAGAGTCTCACAATGACATTCTCTCCATCTCTCGTCCACAACCTAACATTTCATTAATGTAGGCCAGAGGCCACAAACTGTATGCATGCGATATATTACAGAGATCTATAAAGCTGTCGTACCCACACAAAAAATGATATTGATCCTACAAAATGAAATGATATGTGCGCATGTTCAACTTTCATTAACGTCTGCAGACAATAAAAGCAGCAGGGTCATATCAGTAACAGTTAAGACCGCTCCAGCAATAAGCAGCAACAAAATGCCTCTGAAATTAGGCTAATCGCATCACACATATATTCCTAACAGCCCAAGTCTTCTGAATTGATTACCCAGCTAGAGTTTAAGCACCCGGGGCACGGTGGAGACTCGGCCGTTTGTCATAATAAAACAGAGATTAACAAAAAAACGTTTATACCATTCTTTACTCCATGACATCTGCTTAATGTAAAGCTCAATTAAACCGTAGAACAATTTTCCGTCATTTTGTTCGATTTTATTTCATCTGGGCCGAGAGAAGAGTCCTAAAAATGGATCAAACGGAGCTGTGGCTCTCTGAGGAGGGAGAAGGAAGAGTAATGCCTCATTATTATCTGACCTCTCGCCTCTGCCTTGTTTTTTTTTTGTTTTTCTTTGAGAATGACCAGAAGAAACATCCTTATCAATCCTCATCAAAAGCATCCATCAGGCAAAAATATGCTTGTTATGTAACCCCTACATATGCCTGTAATAGATGAGTAACTGAAATAAATGTGAACAATTGTAAAATACCATTTAGAGGACATCAATTATCTAGAGAGGAAAATTATGGCAGAAAGGCGCACTGCATGTGGCCTATTCAAAGCACCTTTATGAAGCTTACATTCCCAACCAACACTGAACATCTCAGCGAGGTGCAGCCGTCATGCAGTTACTGTCTTGCTTTTTTATGAAACGAATACATTATGTGAAAGGCGCATTCATTGATTTACACTCCATAACTTTCTTGAGAGTTTCTAAGTCAAGTGCACATGCTTATGCCATTTGTGACTCATTGCACCATGTATAAATACACACGTGATGTCACTGAGGGAACTAGATTTGTATTTTGTTGCTATGTGGTTGCTAGGGTTATTGATTACCAGTCTAAATTGGAAGAACCCACCCGTATGCATTTCATCATGAGCTAGGTGAAAATTGCACCAATAATGAAAAAATTGCTCTCAACAGGTGATTTGAAGCCCGACAGCGATTGCCTTGAAATTTATTGTTCAAGGAGGTGAATACAAGTGCCTCGTTGATGGCTGCAGCGGTGAGAAGAATTAAGAGATGAAGCTTCTCAGAGTGTTTTATTGTGCCGACAAACAATAAGCATGATAAACAAATATATTAAACTCACTATTGGCCTCAATCAACAAAGCTAGACCAGCTTTATATTGGTCTTTGTTAAGAAAACACCATGATACTTATAAATACTTTTTAAAAAGTAACATATTATAAAAGCCTAACATCACTTTTAATTATTGGAGTCGAGGGAGAAAATGAATGAAGATCTTAAAGGGATTGTGGACATTTTTGATAAAACGTTCCATACATGGCAAGGGTAATACCATGATCAAGGTCCAAAAAACTACTACAAAATTAACAAAACAGCCCATATGACATCATTTTATGAGAGTACGACAATACATTGTGTACAAACAAAAAATAAATAAATAAATAATACTAATACTAATAATAAAAATTAATGACAGAATTTTCATTTTTGGGTTTGTATACTTTACATTATTATTATATTTAGAAAATATAATAATAAATAATAATAATCCTAATAAAAGAAAATGTTTTGTCCAACTTGCAGAATAATGTTTTAATATTATATATAAAACAGCTACTCAATTTATCTTCTTATTAAAGTCGAACTGTTTCAAAAAACATAAGGGTGAATACACAAACAAATAGCTGAGAGAATTAATATTTAAATAAGGAAAAAAAAAAAAAAATATATATATATATATATATATATATATATATATATATATAACTAAAAATTTTAATTCCTTAAATATAATATTTTATTTTGAGAGACAGTGAAAATGTTGACAACAAAATCAAAAGCCAACAATACTGGTCTAAATGGGCAAACAGAAAAGAAAAACCCTTGCCATTATTGTTTTTTTCCTCAATTTTAACTTGCTATATGAGTGAGCACCCATTAATACTCTGAGGTATGAGCAACATACAAACAAATTTTTTACCCAATTTGCACCATTCCACCTCGTTGACATGAATATAGTACAGTATATTGGTTATGTTCAAAAACAGAAATTAAAGCTTAGAAGTTAAAAGCATGGACTTAACTGGCTTGTGCTGAGAGACTTTGCTCTTCTCTTGACCATGCGGCACACAGGACTCTTCAGTTTATTTGAAGTGAAGGAGGTTAAACAGAATTAAAGTGATGTCAGACAGGTAGCACGGTAAATTAGATTTGGGAATCCTTTATCTGCCTTTCAAGCTTTCATAAAAAAAAAAATAAAAAAAGACCCAGGATGGAGTGCAGAAGAGAGATAAGCTGTGGAAAAACGACCATGAAACGCATTTTACTGAGCAGAGGACACTGAAAAACTCTTCAGCAACAGGGGTCAACAGTCACACGTACACATGTCTAGATGGGCTGACGACAGTCAGGGTAAAAGAGGATGTGCAGTGCCCACGAACTTCCCTTCATAACACAGTGTGTGTCTGTATAAAGGCACTCAAAGATGGAGGGAAAAAGTAAAAATAGAGCAATCGCTTCAGGCTGCTTGACTTTAACCAAGGGGAACGTGAGAAAAAAAAAAGAAATGTAATGAAGGACTTATGTTTATGCATTAAGGGAAACTTTTCCCTCTTGAATAGTTAACAAGGAGCAAATGTGGAATTTGCAGGAATTCAGGATTGCAGGAGGAAGCGTAGGAGGGCAGGTACTGCATGATGGCTTGAGCGTTTGACACACTTCAGGAGTTTAAAGAGCTTCCTGTCCCTGGCAGGAAGATCTAATGTAACATACACTATTAAACTGTCCAATTCTTGGAGTCTTGGTGTGGGATTCATGAAAATCGTCTTGAGAAAAAAGTAATGACATTTATAATATTTGTTGTTCTACAAATTATACACATATTTTCATTGTACAGTTATTCAAGTGGTCTTTTGTAATATTGCAAATAGAAGTCACATGGGTTTAGAAAAATTTCTAACCCCCCCCCCAAAAATAAAAAAGAATTTAAAAAAAAAGTGCTGTCAACCAATTAATCACATCCAAAATAAAAGGTTTTGTTTACATAATGTGTGTGTGTTTGTGTGTACTGTGTATATTTATTATGCATATACAAACTAACACACACACGTGTATACAGTATATTCAAGAAGAATCTTTTATATCAAATTAATTTACATAAATTATAATTTATACATAAATCACATTTTTGATTTTTTTTTTCTTAAGAAAGAAAAAAAAAAGAAAAAAATACTTATCATTAAAAATGTTTTGTGAATGCAGCTCCTCGAAATTTCAGTCATTTTCAAATACATTCAGCCAGACCATCAACTAAAAAGAGACACTGAAAGTGGTGCTTCAACATGAAAATATTCAATACCTCTATGAAAGGAGCTGGCCATTAATCTACCGTTTCTTTCTTCTCTATCTCTTCTTGCTCTTTCAACCAAACATTTTCAATTCCACTTTTTAAATACCATGGAATGAATTGGTTCACAAATGTATCTTTAACGAGAGAGCTGCAAGTGTTTAAAAAGCAGTAATCAAGCAACAATTGAAACAATCGTAACAATCCTTCAAAAGCGGAAAACGGAACAAAAGGAAACAGCTGCATCAAGAACCAGAAGCAAATAATGACACAATTACTGCTGGTTTCATTTCAAAAACGCCGGGAGTCGTGCCGTCTTGCGGTTAATTGAGCAAATGCTTTTGCATTTCCAAACAGCGCTACATGTTCAAATTTGGATTTTATGCCACAATTAGAGACTACACATTATGACTGTTCACACTGTGTGAATGTTACGCTCATGCAGCGAAACCGCTTTTAAGCTAACATTGACGTGATGGTGTGAAGAGAAAGTCATCCACAGAGACCCCTTCAGTCTCGCTCCAGTCAAATCTGGGTCAAGGTTGTCTGTAAAATTAGGCCTCTTCTGTCTCTGCCTGAACACTGGGGACTCTCAGTAGACAGACGGCATAATAATAAAGCCCACATACAAATTCTAATTTCTTTTGGCTTAAGGCTGCTTGCTACTTGCAAGTGGGTCAATACTCACACCGACGTCTGTCCAAACATACAGTGTTTCTCATTTCGATTTACGAGCTGTTTGTCACCTTTCTCTAATAAGTGGGTTTCATAACCGCGGCATCGATGAGATCGCTAGATCTGCTCAATTAAACAGATTCAGAAGAGAATATGAATTCATAGCACAGAAACTGAAGACGGCTGTGATACATGCTCTCATCAGACACCGAATACGATTATGATCTCCTCTCCGGAGCTTTCAACATGCAAGAACACAAGGCTAAATCAAGGATGATGGCACCGCCGAGGACCCCTCAGAACAAACAGCTCGTCACTGAGTGTTTAAAAGCCCCAGCTACTCGATGCTTCACCTCTTTATGGCGGAGGTTTTGCAATTATCTTGCATTGGTTATCATTAGTTAATAGGCCAGCATGTCAGTCTTAACCATTTCCATACTGCCAAACACACAAATTACAACTGCGTGTTTAAATAAAAAGCTTGTGTACATTTCTGGCATCTAGAATGTTATGGAATTCTGTATTTTTTTTAAGCAAATTTATTTTGTATTTTTAAATTTTTGGGATTATTATTATTATTTTTTTTTATAATAATTAAATGGAAACAAACTCCTGCATATATTTATATTATTTAAAATAAAACAAATGGAAATTTAATCATTTATAAATATAATTACTAACAGTGTATGGAATTTAAACCTGTAAAATTTTACAAAAAATAAAAAATTAAATAATAATACACAATATATATAATGCATAAAACAATAAATTACATTAAAATAGGTAGAATTAACTAATTTATCCTGGTATATAATGTATATAAGTAACATTTTTAGTATAACGAAATATAAAAATATACTATCTTGCATATTTCTATTGAATAAAACTAAAATGTAAATACTTACACATTTAAACATTTGTTAATTTATAAATGTAATTACTAACAGAGTATACAACTATGCTAAAATGTGCACATGCACATCAAACAATTAATAATTAAATGAAATCCTTAATAAATCTTTAATAAAGTTACAAAAAAGTTTGTAATTATATAAGTTAAATAAATTTGCAGTTGGCAAAAAAAAAACAGCCTGCATATTTCTATTACACAAAATTAAAATAGAAATGTATATACAAAAGTAACCAAAATAAATGCAGTATGGAAACTAAATAACAAAATAGGCTAATATTCAGAAATAATAAGCATAAAAACTGGATATAAATGTATATACATTATTAAATGTATATGTAAAAATTGAATTAATATTCCTTTATATGTAAATAAAATAATACAAATTTTTATTTATATGTATATGATATATAAACATTTTATGTATATGTATTAGGGGTGGCACGGTTCACAAAACCCACGGTTCGGTTTGTATCACGGTTTTAGGGTCACGGTTTTCGGTTCTGT
>JAUCMS010000045.1:17643864-17654454 GCA_032357445.1 Enteromius radiatus
CACACGATATATATATATATATTTTTTTTTTTTTTTCTCCAGCAAGGATGCATTAAGTTGATCAAATGTGTCAGTAAAGACAATTGTATTGTTATTTTGGTTTTAATTAAATGCTGTTCTTTCGAACTTCTTATTCATCTTTTAATATAATATTTTATTTTTATTCATCTTTTGTCTTTCAGACAAAAAATAAAATAAAATAAAATATTATATTATATTTTAAATATATATATATATATATATATATATATATGTGTGTGTGTGTGTGTGTGTGTGTGTGTGTGTGAATGGAATGAAATATCTTAGTGACCCCAAACTTCTGAATTGTACAGTTTACAATAAAACACCTATATCAAGCATTACCTGACAGAGAAAGCACACAATCACAAAAGAGAAAAAGATACCATCAACTACTTCATTTGCTGACCTTCACCCAAAGGCTTTCACAAAAGGCACACTTGGATCACTCACAACAGACGATAAAGTGGTCCAAAACCCCTGAGATCAGATAGGAGATCCTCAGTGACAAGAAGAAAGGAAGGACTGCTTTACGCACACCTGTCAAAACACTCTGAAAAGACACCAACGATCACACTTTCCTTTTTCCTCTCTCCATTTCTTCTGTCTGGACAAGATAAATGTTTGCAGGAAGGTATGACTGAAACAGATAACTGGAGTTCTTGATTCTGGCTTTAAAAGAATCGTTTCTTTCTGAATCATTCAACAACGGTCAAGCCGTTTGTGTGTTTCTTGCATGCAGCTATTGAACACAAACCTACAGAAAGATGAGTGGGCCTTGTTTTATTTCACACTACACAGACCGTTAAACTCAAATTAAATCAGACTTTAAGCTCAGAAAATAAATTTGCTTTGCTGTGATTCAGAAGCATCTGCGGTGACTCGCTGATGAAATGGAACAAGCTTGTTTACATCAGCGTTTCTGCTCTGTAAGTTATCATACTCATATTTCACAAATATACCACTGCAATTTACACTATGCATACATATGCGGCTGAGCAAACTCCACGCTATCAATAAATATTATGACCTTGCACAGAGAAGAAAAACAACCGCACAAACAAACTCACAAATTGAAATGCTTTCTGATTTTTTTGACATAATGGACTATGTTGCATTCAAAATGAAGTCAGGAGCCACGCTAAATCTGATGATGCAAGTTGGTGACCTTTTTGGAGAGGCAGACAATGGATGGAAGAGACTGCCATTGCGTTGGGCTCTAAATGAGAGCAGCGAATAAAACCCGCTGTCGAGCAGAATGTTGCAGCAAAGACTTTAACCTTTAAAGAACCCACAACTGCCAAAGGAAATGAGGGAACTGGAGCAGAGTGATTCTATCAAACATATCAGCCAATGAGAAATCATGCTAACTGACTAACTTTGTGCAAGAATATATACATATATTATATATATATTTAAGGGCTGGGTGATTTAATCGTTGATTAATTCATGCGCATTTAGTCAATAAAGCATCATTAGCTCAACTTTTTTTTTTAGTTTGTTCTGCAACACTACGAGATATTATTTTTTATTTTTTTGCACAAAGAAAACAAAAATAATTTACTCAACCATTCTTCTCCCCGAGTTTATAAGGTGTAAGGAAACAGAGATTTGTTTTTAGTATTTAGCAACAATCTGAGCGCAGAGTTTAGTGAACAGAAACACACAGGCCTTAGAGTCACTCTCAAATACATAAATACATGAACCTGGCAAACAATACAGTAAGTCATTTCACTACAAAACAACAGCGTGAAACTTTCGCACAGGATTTTCCCCGTGGTTCAGTACAGTCCCACAGAATGTCAAATGTGTACCTTATTCTGGTTAAGAAAATAGACTGAATATAACAAAAACCAAGGTGTTTAATAAAAGCTATACATGATGCGAGGATCAAAGGGAAATGTGCAAGCAAAGATTGGTGACAATTAAAATAGTTTTGAAATATATTAATAATCATATTCAGCAAGGATGCATTAAATTAAGCAATAGTCACATTGAACAATAATTCGTTACAATAATATTTAAAACAGCATTCTTTTTCATTTTCTACTCAAATCATTAAAAAAATAAACATTGAGACTGAAGAGTAAAGGCTGTTGAAAATTCAGCGGTCATGACAGGAATAAATTATAACATTTTAAAACAGACGTTAATTATTTTAAAATGCAATTTTGCAATATTAAAATCTTGAACTCAAGCTATTGAAATAATTCCAATAAGTTGATTTGGTGCTGAAAAAACATTATAGAAACATCAATATAATAGCATTTATTTTAAACGGAAATATGAAGTACCATTATTATTATTATGTCTTCACTGTGACTTTCAATCAATTTATTGCATCCTTGTTGAATAAAAATATCAATACATTTCAAAATGATTAAAGCTTTACTATAAAGTGTACTTATAAAATATAAAGTACCATGGTTTTACACTGCTGCTGAACTGTGTAAACACATCCCGAAACAGAAATCTGAGCTGTGACTCGATGGCTAGAGTGTCATTTATTTTCTCAGGTGACATGCGTCTAAAACTACAACAATCAATGAACTGTAGCAAACAAAACAGCCTCATTCGGTTATTCAAACAATACATTTGCCAAGTAAAATAATGCAAATGCTGATGGGAAGGAATAAACAAAAGTTGACATTAAAATGCAGAATTACACAAGGGATCAAAAACACTGGAGTTTGCAGTCTGCAAAGACGTCCTAGTGGTACCCGAGCTACAGGACCTGCCAACAAACCTATGAAGATCTGTTCTTAAACATGATCAAGCTGTGATAATCCTCCCAAAACTTCCACTGACGTGTGACCCCTTTCACATAAACCAATTTTCGCCCCGTCAGGGTGCTAAAAGTCGAGTGAGACGCAAACACAGGGAGTTGCCTTCCGGCAAATGGAAGGAATGCAAAGTAATGTGGAAAATTTTACAGACGGACCAAGGTTTGGGCTTCAAGTGCTTGTAACAAACAGATTGCAACAGTAATCATGCTTAACCTAAATACGGCATGGTGCATCTGAAAATACCACGGCCTATTAACGCTGGAGATTATGCTTGTGGATTCTAAACGGCCAGGGCTCGGTAATCCAATTATGTAAGTTCAGGACTAAATGGCCAGAGCTAAAGCAGCAGAAAACGCCTGAATGGAGAGAGGAAGTGCAAGCTAGGATATGTTCAGCACCTTCATATGCGTTTAAAGGCAGACTTTTTGACGTAAATTAGAGGTTGTGTTATTGAGAGATCTTAGAGAAATCTAAGCAGTGAATCATGACTAAAATTTGATAAAAGGCAGATAAAAACAATAAAAGTTAAATATATAGCAGTGAATCATGACTAAAATTCGATAAAAGGCAGATAAAACCAATAAAAGTGGCGGGACCGGATTCGGCATGTTCAAATGAGAGATTTGGCCGACTGCGAACGGTCCACTTCTCCGCCTCAATGAGTGCCGGCTCATGTCCAATCAGACACCCGCTGAGTGAGGAGAGACGGGCCAAATGCTCTGAATGCAAACCTCTTCACCTCACAACCTCCTCAGACGGCCACCCGCAGAGCTGGACGGCAACAGGTTGGAAGAGTAGGAGAACAAAATGTCCTGAAAAACCAACAACGTGACGGAAAAGAATTCAATAAAATCGGCAAGTGGCCACTTATTTCTGATTGCATTTGTGTTGTTGGCGATATAGTGTGAAATTGCAGCTTAGTAAAGCTTGTTTGAGCTCCGTCCAGCTCGGCTGTGAGGGCTAAAATGAGTCTGAATACTCCAACGGTTTGTCTCAGCAGCTGGGCCTGACCTTAAACCCCAAAGCTCCTCGCCGGTAGAACAGAAACACTGCAAAAATACCTCCCATGGAGCACTGGAGAAAATGGAAGAGTAGAGAAAATTAGAAATATCACCACTGAAAGCTATAACTGGCTCGACAGGAATGAGTCGTTTACTAGTCTAAGCCGGGCTGTTTTTTCATACGAAAACTGAAGGGGCCAGATGTGAGAGCAGATTTGCCAATGCAAATTTTGCCCTTATCAGCGTGAAGACTCAGAGGTCAAACGGCTTGATGGACAAGCCATTTGTGGAAAGGGTAAACGAAGGACTGTTATTTCATATAAACCGATTGGAATAATTAGAGCATCCAGATGAAGCGGGCCTTCATTTCCTCTCACCGAAACTAGCTCCATTTGTCACGATAATGGATATTTGGTTTTCAGGCACAGACAAGCGCAGTGTTCATGATGTTTCTCATAGTTATTTCGAGAGCTGCTGCGTTTTTCTTCCTCTAGTATCAATCAATAAAGTTTTCCTGTGATTACTGGGTAATATGAAGTGCTTTTCCCTGGGGCAAACTTACATTTAGCAGATTTTACATTAACAGCCTAATCAGCCCTGAATTGTATGGTTATGATTGGAACATCAGAACAACAGGTCTGGTCTAAATTAAGATCTCCGCTACGGAAGGTTCCCTAACACAGCACTTTGACTTTCAGCCTATGTCTGTCTTTTCATGGTTTTGAAAGCAATCTTTTATGCTCTCCTATGTTTATACAGGTAAAAAGCATTTATTTGTTTTTCACGAGTTCGCCTGCCCATCCGATCCTGATGGTTAATAGTAAATGAACTTGGCTTCATGTCCTTAATGGAGGCTCGAACCTAGAGGGAAAAAAAACAGAAATAGAGGAGGAGATGGGGAGGTGGAGGGATGCCGAAAGAACTGATGCTGGGGCAGCGCAATAAGAGCTGCTGATATAGGCTCGCAATGTTGATCGACAGGACTGAATGATTTATAAAATGACTTCATAAAAATACGGTCAACACTGTAATATTGTGAAACATTACATTAACAGTTTTTTTATGCCAGCTGTGTTAAATTTTTTGTCATTTAGATAAAAAAAAAAAATAAATAAAAAATGATCGACTAATGCTAAAACTATACAGGAGGTTTTTTTAACCATTACTATAAAATATTACTTTTTGTTCAAGGTTACAATTAACAACAGATTTAATTAACCATATATATTACAGTATTAAACCATCACTAACAAGTTAAATAAAAATATTAAATCAATCAATTTACAGGCCAAAATAGTGCCTACTTTTAAAAAAATGCTCAATGATGTGTTTATTAATATATATTTTGTGTTAGAACTAGTAGCAAAAAGGAAGGAATGATCTCTACGTTTTTAACTGAGACACCTATACAGTGTCCTGCCGCATCAAAAAGCTTCAAAATGGTATTTATTGATTGAATTCCCTGATAAAACAGACAGTTTGAAAGATAAAAAAAATTGTTTCTTGTTACATGCAAGAAAACAAAAAGTTCACCAGAAGATGGCATGCTCTATAATGTCTCAATGTTTTATTCACACATTCAAACTGAAACTGTAGACTAAAAAAATTTAATAATCAGTACTGATTCTAATATGCTGATTTGGTGCTCAATAAACATTTTTTTATTGTTATATTTGTACTTTTTACTTTACTGTTACTTTTGATCAGTTTAATAAAAAACTATATTAGTTTTATTTCCTCAAACTTTTTGGCACATTTTCATAACATATGTGCGGAATTCTCTAACACTGAAACAGCTGTGGTTTGTCGTTTTTGAAATCTGTGGATGAAAAATTATGCCAATGGCGTACCAAATCAATCTGCATAGCTTTAATATTATGCTAGCTAGTAAAAATTCAAGAAAAAAAAAATTCTAAATTCTTAAATCAATGCTAATTAACAATGACAGGAAACCTAATTAGGAATTCCCAAGGCTGGCATACTGTAGCCTATAGAAACATGATGAGACTGCAATCTGATGAAGTCCAGGGAGGCCACTGAAGGCTTTTCTTCATCCTGTGTTCTGCAGCTCGTCTCTCAGTGCTGATAGCCCTGCAAATGTACCAAAGACGGATAGAAACACAAAGACTGAGAGCAGTTTCCTCCTGAGACCCCTGTCTGTTCTTTCTTCTCTTGCTTTCTTCTCTCTTTCTGCCAGGTCTCTTCTGAACTGCATAATTCATAAAAAATAGACCATTCTTGTCGAATAGTTACGTGTCTAATATGTTTTCACAGCACTCTGTATGTTGAAAGAACCATCATATTTTTTATGTATGGCTGCCGTTTTACATTTCTGAAATGTGAAAACGCCGAGTTGAATTTGAAGGAAGTAACTCAAGGGACAGGAGATAAATTGGCCAGGCTTTTAATAGTAGGAAAAGCTGGTCCACTGGGAACAAGAAGGCCATGAGAGAAGGGGGAGCTGTGAGTCATCTGTGCAAATGTACAAAAAAATAAATAAATTTAATTGGCTGCTTCTGCTAAAGAACATCAGCATCTGCTATAACACTGATTAACTGCTCAACCGAGCTCACAACATTAACACCACAAACAGGCCATTATGTGGGTGAAACACTCCAACGTACCTGGTCATTACCTGATTAAACCTCAAGTCTCAAGTGCTGCTCTGCTCTCCTTAACAATTCACTCTCTTCTGCCACAATTACAAAATCAACATATCCACGCTGATGCCGTGTGATGGGGTATGAAGATGTAGGGAGTGCAGCACTGAAGATATAAGCAGTGCTGACACACCAGAGGAAGCTGTGACAAACGGATAGGAAGGTGAAAGGTCTATTAAGAAGGTGTGGAAAGAGTTGGGTAAGTTTAAGTCACGAGGGAACAAGGTGAACTAGATTCACATAACAGCGAAAATAAAGTCAAATAAATCAAATCAAATAAAACAAGCTCAGTATTACTAGCCCTCTTAAGAAATGATCTGTTTGATTGGCTATGGAACAAACCGCTGTTGCTCAATGACTTGCCTAACTTGCCTAATTAACCTAATTAATCCTCTAAGCCTTTGAATTACACTGTAAGCTGAGGATTAGTAACGTTCAAAACAACTAGTAAAATAATATGTACTGTCATCATGGCAAAGACAAATAAAACTGGTTCGATTTGAGAAAAAGAACAGTTAATGCTCACAAAGGAGGAGAAGCATATACACATTTATTAAAGCATTTTCATTTTTATTAAGAACAGCCGTGAGAAGTATTATCAAGAAGAGACCCACACAGTGGAGAGCAGAAAGTGAAAGATAACAAAATCTTTCTAAAGAAAACTACTGAGAGAGGTTTCTAAAGACCCAACAGCAACTGCCAAGACACTAGTGAATGATTTAGTCAAGTATGGCATTAAAGTCTCAGCAAAGGCGGACACTAGAGGACAGAAATATACTGCGTTGCAGACCAAGAAAAACTCCTCCTCTGAAGAAGAGACTCCTCCAAGCTAGAAGTTTGAAGGACAACCTGGAGAAAATTCTACATACTAGAAATGTGTCAGATGAGACAAAACTAGAGCTCTTTGGCCATAGAGATGTTGCCTATGTTTGGAGTAAGAAGATACAGGAGCTCAACCCAAACATCTCCAGAGTGAAACATGGCAGTGGGAGTATGATGCTGTGGGGATGTTTCAGTGCGTTTTGAACTAGGAATTTCATCTGGGTCAAAGGAATCATGAATATGGAAGACTTTAAAAAAGTGGCAACATTTTCTTTTAAGAAGAAGACTACAATTGTTTGTACTGAGTAGCAAAATAAAGCACATTTTTTACAAAGCAACGATACAGTCTGTATTTAGATAACGCATTATCGTATGGTTTGGGAATTTAACAGGAAAAACGAGAGCTCAAATGAATAATTTGGTGAGAGTTGCAGGGAAAATCATAGGGCACACACACTTTACATGATATTTTTGAGCTTTGTACAATTCAACGGGCTATTAATGAATAAGCAATTACAGCAGGAATTACTGCAATAGTTGGTATATGATCATTTTTAATATTTAAATGTTATTTATTCTGTGTTATATGTTATTGTGTTTGATGTTGACATGACATCAGTTCTCCTAATCCAAAACTAATTTCTCCCAAGGGATACAATAAATACTACTTGACCTTGAAACAAATCTGGAGGAACTTGAGATATATATATATATATATATATATATATATATATATATATAGAGAGAGAGAGAGAGAGTATTTTATATATTAATAATAAATAACATAATACATATTCATGTATTAAAATAATTAAAAGTGTAAATTTAATATAAGAAACAAAAAAAATATCTAATATAATATAGCTAGAAATCTCTTGTTTGCAAGTCGTATCAGCATATTACAAATAACATTTGTAAATCACTTCCATCTGAGCTAATTCTTGCCATGTAGGACAAATGGTTTGAGAGAAGTTCCTGAATATACACGACTAGAAAAACACGGTTTTTGAATCTCAACACAATACTTACACAACACAATACACCGTTTATCCACCGTTTATTACAAGTCAGGTGAATGCACCGCTTCCAGAAAGTACAAAGAACATTTGAGACTAGTATTTTACTTTAAACTATGTCTTATTCCATCTGGATGTACTAAAAAGAAAAGCGGTGCATGGCAGGGCGGCGAGAGATCTAGTGGAGCTACGGCTGAGACGGAAGTGCTGAAACCCAGAGATAAATAAGTGACAGCTGGAGCTTTTTGCACTTCTACATCTAATGTACCTTGCCAAAAGCGGACAGCGGAGAGATGGATCGAGATCACAGACCTGAATACCTGCACTTATCGCCACTTATCACCTGCGTTTCTGAGGTTAATGCGAGAGGCATTTCTGGGGCCACGTGCTGCCATCTAAAGACTTCACAAGCTTGGAAGTTTGAAACGAACAGCTTCAGAGATTTTCCACAGTGTTTATTCCCAGCCTAAATCATGCAGAGTAACTGTGTGGCAGTTTACGCCAACTGATCCCGGCTGGAAGCTGGAAATAAAGTAAACTTGATGTTTTGTAAGCCAACATGAGGCCCCGTCTTGTAGGGCCCCATATTGTACGGAGAAAATTGCTTGTCATGCTCTATCAGAGGAGGGAAGATCTCTTGCTAATAGCAGGTGCGCTGAGCGTCTGGGGTATTTGCGGGAACGAGCAGAAAACAACTCATTTACCTCAGAGCAAGAGAAAAATTATGCGTTTGTGGCTAAGTAATGCTCTAAAGCTTCATTTCTCTGCTCGTTGCGGTCAAATTGTTGTGGCGGCTCAGCACAGCTGGCAACAGGCGTGGTGTTAATCGCCATATGACTTCCATCACCGTAAAAAAATGGTGGCGAGAACAATTTGAGAGCAAGAAATAGGCAAATTAGTGTAATTGAAAATGGCGCATTAAAAACTCAGAGAGCTCTTTGTTGTCGAGAGGAATGGCGTTTGCATTATGCGAACGGTACACAATAGCCGTGTCACTCAGCGCAGCACGCCGGCATTAAAGATGCATGCGACGGTTTCGCTATTGTTTAGCGAACGACAAAAGAATGCCGTGTGTATTTACAGTAAAGATGTCTCCTGACAGAAACAAATGACTGTGGGCCGAGTGAGGATGATTAATTTCCTCTGCCTACTGTAAACAAGTCAAATGCATTTTTAATCAGAAAAATAATGGTAATAACAAACCATCGGCCCACGGACTGCTAATGAGCTGCGATATGTTTGAATCTTCCAGACACAACACTGAGGAATACCCCGTGTTTCCCAGCTCAAATCGCTCTCGAAAGTATATATGGAGACGACTGCTGAAAAACCGAGAGTGAAGGGAGGTCTGGGCAGCAGTTATGATGAAACAGATGTTATGATCATTAGCACTGACGGCATCATTTATCCTGCTCTGCCCTGCCTGCGGAGCTCCAGCGAATGCTTCACAGTTCATGTAATTATGTTGCTTAAGCGGCTTTTATCAGATTGCCATTGTTTGGGATTTGCTAGGCAACTAAAATGAGGTAGTAGGATTTGGTCACGTGATTTTAGTGTAAACACGCACCCAATAAAAGCACCTACGCTTGTGTCATTTCTATCCCTCAGAACAGTGTGTTGTGTATTAGTGCTACTAAAACATGATCACTGGTCACCAAAACCTCAAAGGTGGGACAAATTCAGTTGCATGCAACTGAAAAAAATAACACGTACACACACGCACATACAATCAAGCAGCAGATTTTGCTGAGCTTGACAACATTTTGATTAGCCAATCGGATTTGAAGAACACATTTATAGATTTTTTTTTTATTTATGCTTACAATCAGTGTGTGTGCTTGTACATCAGTGTCAGTCATCTATCATTAAATATGAATTTAGGCATTGCTCATGGGTAAGGATAGGTTTAGGTGTAGTGATATGGTCAAAACCTAAAAGAATCCTAAAAAAAAGCTATTAAGCAGTTCAAACTTGTTATATACCAGAAATACATTAAGATTGTTAAAATGTACTACTTCTTGTTATGCATTCAAATAATCAGACGTGCTTAAACACAAAAATTGTTTCAAAATATTTTATGATTTTAATTAATTAATTATCCTTTTTGGTTCAGAAAAAAAAAAAAAAAACAACTAAACCCGGAAAAATAAAAAAACGCATTTCATGGGTTCCTAAATAATCATATACTATTGAAAAATGTCATCCATGACAAAACACTTAGGGCCAGTTTCCCGTACAGGGATTAAGACTAGTCCTAGATTAAAATAAATGTTAAGAGCTGTATAAA
>JAUCMS010000045.1:17678850-17693934 GCA_032357445.1 Enteromius radiatus
TTTAATGTATTGTTTATAGAGTAGATATTTTTCAGATACTTTATGAATAGATTTTTTAAACCTTTCATTTCCAAGTTGTAATAAAAATTCTAAAATTACCAAAAAGTTGTCTTTTTATTGATGTTTTAATTATATTGTCACTCCTCTCTGCCCGGAGAACACATAATATACAAAATAACATGCTTTGGATATATCCGTTAAATCGTTCAGACTTTTGGCGGGTAAAAAATAAGCTTGGCCGGTCAATTTTTTAATCCACCGGCCAACTTTAAAACACCGGCCAATTTCGGGCCCTGTGTGTATGTGTGTATATATGTATATATGTATATGTATATGTATATACACACACACACACACACACACACATATACATACGCAAAATAATATTTAGTTTTAATTTATTTTTATTTATATTAATATAAAAAATTTAAAATATAACAAAATTATTACAAAATTAAAGCATTCAACAAAATAACTTGGGGAAAAAAGCTAAAATGCATTTTTTTTTTAAAGTGATGCAAAAAACTAATAAAGTAGCATTGTTCTTTTTGGTTGCAATCAATATTAAAAAAAAAAAAAAAGCTGCTGCTGTTCATGATTTCGTACTGTATAATTTTTACATTAACAAAATGCAAATAAGCAAATGTAAAAGAAAAAAAATGTACGCAAATTATTATTATTATTATTTTTTAAATCTAATTTACTACTGAATGTTAAAACGCATAAAATAAAGGTTGATGTACACCATTATTTTTTTTTTGCTTTTGGTTACATAATTTAAAAAATCTGTAACTGTTAAGGTGTTTATTGTGTAAGAAAGCCACAGTCTAACGTGTCTACAACTTAAATCAGTTTAAATCCAAACACAGAGTTTGCTTTAACAAAGTTGCTTTTTTAGCGGGATTTTAATACCTGAAAACTCTAATATGTCCGGCGTAATCCTATCATGTGTGGATGTGCTTGCCATCTGTCTGCAGCGCTCCGGCTGAACGATTCCTGTCTCTGAGACGGCAGCGGCGCCAGTGACGTCAACGAGAAACAAGGTTACGGCCCACACGCGATTACTGCGGTGACGGCGCCCAAAGGGTCAGAACATGGTGCAAACAGTACACAGAACCTCAGACAACCTTCAGCAGCTCAAACACAAGCGTGACGTCTGGCGGACCGGGGACGGACGCTGAGTGGCTTATGTCAGACCAGCGGAGAGGACAGGTGCCACTTGAACCTTGTGAGGATGCCTGAAATCAGATTTATCAGCTAGCTTTTGGCTTGCTCTCTCTCTTGCACAGTCCTGAGAGGCATTTTACACACACTGTCTGACAACCCACCCCACGGCCTGCCAAACAGATCAAATAGCTGCCACAAGGTTGAGGTGCTCTGGAGCACGTGACCGTTCCTAGAGGACCATCTCTTTCTGGAAATATGCTCAAAATAGACTGATGTAATGTGACTATATGAAGCCGTTAAAAATGTATTAAAAAAAAGGGCATGGTTTCCACAAAAACATTCAAAGACACAAATGATTTCAACATTAACAATATGGACTTTCTCTTAACCCTTTCAGTGGTAAGTTTAAAATATTCCAACGTTCCCCCAGATTGAGATTTTTTTAGGCAACCTTTATTTCAGGATGTTTGCCCTCGCTGTTTCCATGGCGACGCATCATCCTTGTCACGTGATACACCGCGACCACAATAACACTGCATGACGGATGGATCGCTTTTATTTCGTTTTTCCTTTTGTATTTAAAATATTCACAAACTTGCTTACCATGTAATGAACAATATAATATTCCGATTCACAAATATGTGTAAATGAGTGCGTTTTGTAGATTAAACACCTTTATAAATGATCGTGGTCTGTAACATGAGATGGGCGCCGCCATGTTTGTTCGTGTCACAGTTCAGAGAGCTCCGTCAGTCGGATTTACAGCATGCAAATTCATCCATTTCTCCTGAAATACATGATAGTAAGTGGCCGGAGAACTGGGTGAAGAATAGAGTGAACTTTATAGCTACTTACACTTTGTGTATCTGATATAAATAAAACACATTGGTAAACTAAATTTGAATGGATTGTCATTGTTGCTTCCATAGACATCTGTGTGTATTTTACAAGCTCTAAATGTATTGTTTTACTAGTACATATGTGTATTTAAATGTCTGAACATAAAATTTGCATTATGTGGTTAAGAACACTGTATAGTTGTGATAAGATGACAAGAACAGTGCACGTCTCTCTCTGGCTCAGCGCCAGCAAATGCACAAAAGCTCAGTTTGAGTTTGGCAGTAATGGGACGTCACCGAACGTTCTGAATCCCATATGTGGGACTGTACTCCCAGGGGAACGGAAAGAAAAATCCCATATGTGGGACCGTAGCGCTCCGTAGCGCGCTAACAGGTTAAGCAACAATTTGGAATATTAGCATGGTTTCTGAAGGGTCATGTGACCCAGAAGACTGGGGTAATGATGTTGAAAATTCAACATTGCCATCACATGAATAAATTATAATTTAAAATTATTTGTATTTTTTTTACCTTTTTAAGATAATTACTTTAAAAACACATTCTCACACACATACACACATATATTCCATGATATATTATATTAAAGAGAGACAGTATTTCCAACTCAAACTTTTGAGTATAATAATTTCTAATATTTACAATCAAGTACGTTAAGATGTATAAACTTAAGAAACTGTTAAATGTATTTTAATATGTATAAACAGGAAAATAACTGTGCCTTTTTATTAAAATATAATAAAACATTATCATTCTTATTTATAATATAATAATAGCTGCCATGTTTACTTATAAAAAGGTATTTTTATGTTTGTTTATTTATTTGTTTCATACATACATACACAGAAGCCAAGTTATAATGCAATTTTTTTATAATACATAAAGAAAATAAAATGATAGATTAACTAGTTACAGATGAACCTAATTAATCATGTACCTTTGTTACGATGTTTTCAATTTTTTACTCTGAACACTGTGTGCCATTTGCAGTGCGGAAATGACTTGTGCTTCCTGTCTTAAGGAAAATGGAGAGGAAATGGGGTTGTCATAGGGGGGGAAATGGGATCCAAGAAGGGATCGGAAAAAAGCAAGTTCTAGGTCGAACAGAAAGTGAGGGGGAAAACAAAATGTAAAAAAAGGAAAATGGACAGTGTGATCCTGACAGAATGAAATGGCAGCAAAAAGTGCTTTTGTATTTTGGATCCTATAAAGGGAATACGAAAGAGAGAAAGTACTCTGCAATCAGCACACTAGCAGAAGCATGAGCACTAAAACTGAAACAGTCACAATCTCAGCGCTGTGTAAAATTCACCCCCCCACTCTCCATATACTGTCCGCCTTTTATCTTCTGCATGTTCATTTTAAGTTCTCCCACTCACTCTACTTTCTATTTCTATTACAACAGCTGCCCGCAAACATTTCAAATTCAGCCCCTCCAACTGTACCCGCCTGCCCGTTCCCAAACCCTTCATCTCTCATCGTAACACCCCTTAATATGCCTTTTTTTTTTCTTTCTTACATCACCAGGGACCAATGCATGCTGACTGTGCTTTTTCCCTTCTCTGGAACAGTAGTGCAAGTCGTTTAAGACTTCAAACAACAAGTTCACAGTCATGGATCGGTGCAGGTTCCCAGAACAAGAATCGACAGCTCTACTGTTTCTCTGGAGCTGTGCACTGCTTTGTATGGCCGCACAGCATGTTTGTGTAAAAGCATCCAGTCGGATCAATGCCAGATACAGAGTCTGGTTAATGTTCACTGACATCAGACTCAAGGCAGAGAGAGGGAAAGCCACTGAAACTCTGAAACCAAAAAGATGCATCAAAAAATTTGTGCAAGTTAATTATAATAATTATATGTATATGTATATATAATAATAATATATAAGTAAATAAATAAAATACCCAATATATATACAGTATGTATAGGTGTGGGGGTGTTAAACGGATTTGTTAAATTAATTTATTTCTGCAAAATTTATAGAATGTTTTTTAAATTATACAATATAAAAGTATTACAAAAAGTAATAATAACTTTTTAATTATATAAAATTAAGAATTGTTTTATAAAAACAATTGTATAAAACATACAACAAAAATATAAAATAAAACAAAAATCTAATTAAAATTAATGAAATATACAGTATGTGTGTGCGTGTCTGTTAAACTGATTTGTTAAAAAAAAAAATTCTGCAAAATATTAAAAACTTTCTATAAAATACACAATATAAAAGTATTAGAAAAAGTAGAAATAACATTTATGTTCTATAAAATTTAAAATACTACAATATAAAATAAAATAAACACGTGTTGTTTTTTATAAGTCTGTAAAATTTAGAAATGCAATTCTATAAAATAACAAAAAACAAGTTTAAAATAAAAAAATGATTAAAATCCAATATAAAATAAACATGGTGTGTGTTTTATAATTCTATAAAATGGAGAAATATTTTAAAAATGCTTTTTCTATAAGATAACAAAAAACAAGCGCACATAAATATAAAATAAAAAGAGAATAAAACCTAAAAATATATAAAACAAAACAAAAAATCCTCAAGTGCATAACTGATTGCACTATCAAATCTGTATTAAGTTAAAATAATTTATATGACAAATATTTAATTTAAGGAATCTTAAGAGCAAATCACATTTCCAAAATAATTTAGAAACGTTTTTTGGGAAATTGTATGCAAATATATCTGCTTTATGAATTAAAATATTTATAAATATTTAATATATCAATAAAATATAATGTAAGCAGTCATTTGCAATTAAATGTAACTATACAATTATTTCAATGTAAATTATATCCCTACTAAAAAGTCAAAATCTTCTCAGAGTTCGTCAAAGTGTTATGTGGTTGTCATTAAGATGGATGTCTTTTCATTACACAACCTGACAACAAGGCATCTGTCTTCCTCAAACGTCTGTACAATCAAAACCGCCAAGCACATCAGGTAAACCCGTTTAGCATAAAAATCTAATCAGGCCCACCTGGGCATCAAGCCTGCTCTTGAAAAATTAGTTTGAGCAAAGCAGAACAGCATAAAATCATCAACTTTCTATTGCCTTAACAAAAGAATCCTCTACATCAGATGTAGCATTCCACGACAACTCCTTTAACTCAAGTTAAATAACCAGACATATGAAGCGTCATATCAGTCGATTCATTCAAATCTGCTTTCAAACTCTTAAAGAGGTTCTGGTAACTTAATTACAAGCACCAGTGTCATACGAGAGAGTATCAGAGGGATTGCGTGTCTGCTACTGAGAGAATTAGGATTACAAACTGGAGTCTGTCTCCTCATCTGCCTGCTCCAACCTTCTCACACTCGCAGATTCTCAGCAGCTTATCGTTGGTAAGATCTTCATCCCTTCTCTCAACACGCACAATCTGTTCCCAGCAGGCATGCGGCTTTACTCTCATTTACAACTCATTGTTTACTGCCTTGGTGGTTGCCGTGTTTGAAATCCACGCATGAGGCAGCTCTGCGACAGAAATCAATGAACAACGTGACGCATCTCCATTCATCGACTGGTGGAGCTTTCCAAAATGGCATCTGAACAGGCTCTGTATGCACAGTTTATGGAATAGACATGGAGAGATATGACACGAAGCAGTAGTACTTCTATACTTTGCCACAAAGCATATTTCTCATTTCCTAGTCAGTGCCACGTGTGGCCTTGGCAGCCGTCGCCGAGGAGGGAGAACAATGGTGTTTCCCAAGAAAAACAACACCTTGGTAAATGAGAAAAAGAATATGAAACATGAGGGTGTGATTGACGTAAACAAGCAAGATCTGAAACTGAAAGGGAAAGCGCCTGCTTTTTGTTTTGGGAAAACTATGTAAAAAGATACTTTTCTTTACTTCCTGTAAAGAGGAGTATGTTTACTTGACCTCAATAAATTGTTCTTTATTCCTGAAAATATATAAAGGTGCATGATGAGTGTGTTTTAGGAAGTGAGGCCCTCATAATGGTTTACTAATAATAAATTCATAAAAACATATTTCTACCAAAATATTAAAAGGCCTGAGAACAACTAGGAGAAAAAAAAAGCTCCATGACTTTAAGATTTTGAAATATTTCCATGAATTTCTAGGTCTGTAAACTACAATTACACTATTCCCCGTTTTCCATGAATGTATGAGCCCTTTTTTTTTTCCGGGAAGCCCTGACATTACACAATCACCTTGTTCAAGCAGCTTGTGGATTTTAGGTTTCCTTCTGTCTTGCTCTTTACAACAAAGAGAGGAAGTTTGTTTTTTTTGTTTTTTTTGGAGGGGGGGGTTTCCCTAGTGTTCTCATTCTTGCAAAGATGCTTTCTCCATGTATTTCAGCATCATTAACTGCAACAAATGACAAGTAATGCAGAATAATTTTCTGGTTTCTACTAGCCATTCATCATCAACAGTACACAATATTATATGTTTCTTTAATTGAGATGTCACCAATTAGAAACACAGAGCTTAAAAACCAAAGATTCCCGCTGTTAATTACAACAATGTCCTGCTGTTATCTAGCCGCTATAACTGAGAGGACATTATCAGTCATTGCACTTTTCCAGTAAAAGCAGACGAGGTGAGGAGATGTGCAGCACTGTGGAGATTCAGTATTCAGTAGGGAGCCCTCATAAATACATGACAAGGCAAATTTGATAAGACTGTCTATAACCAGTCAGCAGTTCACACAGAAGGAAGGAAGGGATAAGCGTCTTTAGAACTTAAATGCTTTTTCAACACTAAACTGTATCCTGCCTGTGTGAAATCGGATAATCTAATATTTAGGCTGGTTGTTTTGCATCATTTTTCCATAAGATATGATATGAAACGCAGCAGGTGTGAACCGTTTGCATGCAAATTCAAGCTTACGACACAGTATAAACTAATAGTGATTAATCACATCCAAAATAAGTTTTTTGTTAACATAACGCGTGTACTGTGCATTTTTATTATGCATGTATATATAAATAAAAAAACATGCAGCATTTGAAAATATGCATTTATTTACATGTAGATATTTCTATTCATATAAAATGATCTCATATATAAATTTAATATATAGCCTAATTATTAATATTATTATATATTATATTATACATACATATATACACATATATATATATATGTGTGTGTGTACATGTGTAATAAAATAAAACTGTTGTTTATAATAGAAAAAAAGCCTCTGCTACAAAGTGTTACTCATAATTTAATTAGCATCTTACTCTTACACAGATGACCTTTATGGCTGCAGCTTATGTCGGGTGAAACAACTGAATTAAAATTTGTCAAATATTGACTAAAGGTTCAGTTACACAAACTAATGGGATGACACAGCCACACATTCATGCAAACACGCACACAAAAGCACATTATTTACATGGCAGCCTGCAACAGGAAGCCACAGGTTAGCATGTTTGCACACAGACTAAAGGTAGAGATGGAAACACATTCATAAGCAGCCAACGCAACGGTCCAATAATAATGTACATTTCAAACACTCAATAAACACAGAGAAGCCATTAGGATTAACAACCTCAGGTTGCAGTCAGTGTGAGTGCAGAGACTAATGACTGACTCTACTCAACGCTCATTATCTTTGTGACTTTGATAGGTCACTAAACAAGAGGTTGACGGAGTGATTGACACCCCGTCAGTGGTTTTTGTAAACTGCTATGTTCTGTTTTGAAGCTGGATAACTTCAAGATGCCCATGATCAATTAATCGTCTTTAATTTAATCAATTAAAAATGATTAGTCCGTTTCAGCACAAAAGCGTTCCGGAACCAGTTAATGAGCCATTCGAAGTGAAAGTGTGTGAGCTTGAGTGCTTCACGTCACGTCATGTCTGCGTCACAAACAAACACTCATGGCTTTCTTGCACTCTTGGCTGGGCAGGCTCAATGTAATCAGCCTTTGAAATCGTTCCCTGAAAATAAAAATTTAATTCACTGTAAACAGTGCCCGTTTCTGAAATATTTACATCTAAAATAAAATGCAAAGATGCTAATTTATAAACTCTTAAATATATACTTGCATGTATCTGTTTTGCAATAAACACACACACACACACAATAAGGATGTGTAAAGAAATTAAAATTTAAGCAATATTACATTATTCTATTATTACTACTACTACTATTTCTATTATTATATAACAGATTAACAGCATTTAAAATATCCAAATGTATAAATACAGTGAACTAAATAGGAGTAATAATTATAATTTATAATACATACAACAGACAAAATAATATGTAATATTACCTAACATTATTATTAATTAAATGTATTATAATTATTATTAATTGAATATTATTATTATTATGCACAAACAGCTAGCTATATGTAAAGAATAAACCAATAAACAATATTACATTATTATATAGGCCTAATATTATTTTTATATAAAAGATTAACAGTATGTAAAATGTCCAAATGTATTTAAATACAGTGAACTTAATATTTATTAAAAGGAAATAATCATTTATATTTATATTTATATATATATATATATATATATATATATATATATATATATAACAAAAACGGCATATATAATAGCTACAAAATACAGACAAAAACCATATTTAATATTACATATTATTATGAATGAAACGTAGATTATGTAATGTATTGTATTGTTATCAAATGCATGTATAGTTATTAGCATTGTTAATAATAATTTTAAAGTAACATGTTTAAAACAATGTGAAGTGGTTTTAAATAAGATGGACTGAAAAATAATTAAAAAGAAAATCCTAATTTAAATTTAGTTCTAATTTAGTTTTTCTTATTCAGAAAATATGTTAATGATAAACATATTAGTAAAGGATTTAATGGCTTTTTTTTATCTCTTACTCAGATGACCTTTACAGCTGCAGCTTAGGTTGGATGAAAGACTAAAAAGAAAATTAGGCAAATGTTGACTAAAACTTCAATCATATAAATAAGCTCTTTAAAAAAAATAATGTAAAAAAAAATAAATAAAAATAAACAAGTCACACAATTTTCGTAAATGATCATCCCTAAGCTGAATCTAAGGATGAAGCCTCCAAATGCAGCACATGCACAATGCTGTAATTAGCTGAGACAGTTTCGATTCAGTCACGCCTCTAATTTCACTTCCCCTTACGGCACCAGAAACGCTACTGAAAACTGCAATAGTAATGCCACTCCAGCAGCAGATCTCAAACATGTGGGGACGCAATTATGCTAACATTGCAGGCTACGGGTGTCAAGCTGAAAATTTACTCATTCACATAACGGCTGTTTCTGAAATGACAGTCATGCTGCACTGAAACAGAAGATGAAATGCCTTCTCCAACGACAAGGCCTAGAGGCTGAAGCAGTCAGGAGCTTGATGTGTCATTCAGTCAGCGGGTGTGACGATAAGACTCAAGTCCACCTAGACATCACATACTAGCAGTAAAATACATTTGTGCTTTAGAAGGCATTCAAAAAGACAGACAAGGGAAAATCACAGTGGTCAGCCAACAGCCTTTTAAAACTTACTTTCTTCATCTATTGGTTTCTGAATGAAAGAGCATGTTATAGCATCACATCCGATCAGGGTCAAGTAAACCCTTAATAGATTAGTCCACTAATCACTCAGGCAACCTACAGATTTTCAATTCTTTTCCATTTTTACTAGGGGTCAACAATTTTATTTATTTATATATTGTTTTGTTAACACTGATACCGCTACTGATTTCTTATAGAGCAGGGTGACTGATGTCTGATATAATGCTGATATTATATTATTTTATATTATATTATACACACACAGTACTGCGCAAAAGTCTTAGGAGACTAGTATTTCACCAACAAAAAACGGTTTGAAGTTGGTTATTTCTATCTTTTGCAGCAGCGTGTCAGTTGAACCTGATAAAAGAAATATAGAAAACAAATAGATTCATGCTTTAGGAGATTATAGATTCTGTAATCATACTGTAATATTTTAAATACAATAAAAATACAACAAAATAATACAACAAATAAAAAAGAATTATTAATACAACTAAATAACATTGTAAAATACTAATACAATAAAATACAACAAAACTAAAATATAATAAAATAAATTTGTACTCATTGGTAATGTTTTCTCAGATCAAGATGTGAGAATTTTTATTAAAAAAAATGTATTCAAGATTAATGGAGCAAGGCTTGAATGAACCCATCACGGGACACTATAACAGAGGATCTGCAGACATTTCTTAGATTTAATATTGTCTGTCTTCCACTTTGACAAGCACAGCGTCAAGGGAATATCACTCCCTTCAAACAACACAGCAGTCTGACTTTATTTAAGCCAAGACCTCCGGATCGCTCAGGGCGTGAAAGGTTATTAAGATCCCAACAATATCAAAGTCACATTAGGAGATTCTACAGCAGAACTGAAATTGCTCTGTGATCTATAATGCATCTGTCTGACAACAAAACCTCAAAAGTTTAGGTCATGCAACATGACACGCATCCAAAACATGAGAGAAAAGCAAAAACCAACAGATTTAAAGCAGAGCATTCGCGCAAGAGACTCAGAAATAGCGGTTTATACTAGAACAATTCATGTGTGCTGTTCTGAAATCAATTAAAAATAAAAAGGTACCCTAAAAGACAATCATAGAAATGCAGATGTAAAAGGAAAAGAGCACAGATTTCTACAAAAAAAAAAAAAAAAAAAATGGAACAAAGCTAAAGTTATAATTTATCTGAAAATAAAGTTTCAATAAACAATTCATTCACATTTAATAAGACTCAGTTGTATATGTATAGTTTCTATAAACTTTTTAATGATAAAATTATGCTTTTACTCCAATTCAAATGTTCAAATTTAACATTCATGTAAATGTGGCTATAATGAAAACGTGTTTCAGTGCAGATCTATTTAAAAATTCTTTATGATTAAAAATAATACACAAGACAAAGTTTGTTTTTTTTTAACTCGTTGCCTTTGTTCATTTATATTAGAAACAGAAATGTACTTATTGGTACACATTTGGCAAAAAAAGTTCCCACATATACGTTTTTGTCATGAGATCAGGCAAGGAAATATCACTTATTGGAACTGACTAACGGACTATGGACTTTGAATGGCTTTTGTGAGGTAAATGTAATGTTACGTGACATTGTTTACCATCTTCCTGTGGCTCAAAAACTGGTTGAGAAATTACACGAGACATGATTCATTTCAGTTACCATTTTTCCCCACTCATCCAAAAAAAAAAAAAAAAAAAAATTCAGTTAGAGGGATTGCTTTCCAGCTAATCAGATCACTCCATGCCAGATCTCTAGATATTTTACAGTTAAACTGGGTGTTAAGGGAAGAATGCTGTAAATTGGTATGCTACGGTCGCATACACATGAAAACAACCTGCCATTTGAAACTGCTTCACATTATCAGCATGATGAAGGCCAATCGTGGACTGCCAAGTGAAGCTCCACAGGTTAATGACCCACTGTATGCATGTGTGTGCATAAGCAAAACACCTGAACTAGACACCACAAAAAAACAAATAAAACAAATTCAGCAGTAAAACTATAATAACCCGTGCACGAATGCCTGAGGAGCACCTGCAGTCGGCATGCCAGAGAACAGGTGCAGCTCAAGAGGGTGGACATGTGTCTCTCTGGCAGAGGAGCTCTGGCTAGCCTGGCTCACGCTACCACACATGCTCTCTATCTCCCTCTCAGGCACACAGAGCCATTGATCCACTGCCAAAACCCACTCTCCAGAGACAACCCAGTCCCACAGCTGAAAACAGGGAGGCAGAGTTAAGTTACAGCCATTTGCCTGGCTCTCCGAATGAGAGTGGAACCGTGGCGGCCGGCCAACGGCGTGCCACGAGGTGCGTCGTCCTCCAGTACCGAGACATTCAATGCGCTCCAATAAAACGCTTTTCTCAAATTGTAGGATGAATGGACAAATTTATGTCTGAAAAGAAGTGTGGCTGAGTGTGATGAATGGAAAAATGCACTTCTTGGTCAAAAAGCCTGTCATGGTGCATTAACACAAACACAGTAAGTTTGTTTTAAGTGAATGCAAACAGGTAAAAAAATTAAACCTGATTTGTCAAAATATTGGATCAGTGCATTAGAGCCTGCAGTGTAAACGCATTTTAACATGATGATTAATATGCTGACCTAAAATTACTCCAGAAAGTTTGAATACAATTGAATTGAATACAAGTAAATAAATATTTTTATTCTAAATAAAATATTTAAAATTATTCTAATTTTTACCATCACCACAAAATGTTTAACAGTCAATTTTCTGATGTAACCACAAACTTTTTTTTTATTATAATTTTGCAGAAAAATGTATGTTGTGCAATACAACATATTACTATTACTGAGTAGTCTGTAGTTTCTATCACACTTAATGATCCTTCCTGATTATCATCATTTCTGCAGTTTCAACATAACCTTGTCTACGTTGGCCAATCGTACAGTACAACATTATCTTAATGACAAATCAGCAGAAAGAAAGCCATGAATGTAACATTTTTAGTGGCAGCACAGCAATGATTCAAAACACAAGTGACAGCTTTACATTCAATAATTATGCGGTTAAGATTGTGCTTAAGTATTTTTATTAAACATCAGATTAAATTCTATTATTCTCAATCTCTGAATAATTACTTGAATACTAAGTGCAGCGTTTACTTCATTTGCATCTTTCATTGTTTGCCCGTTTTTTTCAGCTCATTTTGTTACTGACTATGTACTTGTCTTGAATAATTACTTGATGCAATATTTACTTAAAGACTGCTTCAGTGAAAAAGGAAATGGTGTTTTTTTTTTTATGTGCTTTCAAATCTCTCTCTTCTCTGTGGAACACAACCACAGAATAATGTTCTGGACGCTCTTTCATGCAATTACAGTGAACGGAAACTGAAGCTTTTCAGGGTCCGCATATCTTGTGCACTATTTTATGATGTCATATGACAAACTTGTGTTACAACAGACCAAAAAAAAAAAAAAAAGATAAAAGACAGATCAGTCCAATTCATAATGAATGAATTATTCAGACCGGTTGTGTGTACTAGATCAACAGATCCTTTGAAAATGTTCACTCAAAAGAATGATTGCAGCTTCTCTAATAAACATGCCAAGTATAGCAAGGGTGGAAATTAGGATTTTCCAGTTTAAATATCAGTTTCTCAGACAAAGCTATCATGTGGCTTCAGAGTTTGGTCACATGGACTCGTTTTATTAGGTTTTTATGTGTTTTTTTATTACATTTTCTTAAAGCGATCTTCCAAAACTCACTATGTGTGATCCATGGAAGACAAGTATACATGTTTGGAAAGGATGAGAAAATTTTTAGGCGAATGATTACTTTAACAAATAACGCACATGTATTTTGCACGTGACTGAGATCATGCCCTACCCGGCATCATTAAGCCACATTCATAAAGCATTAAAAAGGCATATTATGTTTCGATCGCAATTCTCTACGCAAGCTGAGAGAAGCTGTTACCACCTATAATTAAACTAGAGAAAATGTGCTGGCAATTTTCAAAATAAGCCAGAGGCACCCAAGCTACGATTCAAAGTCTGAAATTTACACCACTGTTAAACCTGATGTGTTGTCATAAAATGGAGCTAGACCTGCAGCGGTCAGCTTTAAGGATCTCTGACCCACAAAAAGAAAACCCTCTCAGAATCAGCGAAGGGAAGAAAAAAAAAAAATCAATCTTTCTGCTTTATCCTTTTGGCTTCAGGGATAACAAAAAGAGGGCAGACAGTCTAAAAGTTTCATAAAATCCACAGGCTTTCACTGCAAAAACCAGTAAGATACATGACAGACTGTGCCAGGTCTGAGAGATTTTTTCTTTCTTTTTGTACAGCAACCAGTTTTACAGTAATACCCTTTTTGAAACAGTATGGACTCTTAAAAATGCATAGGTATCAACTATCACTGTAATACATACTAGTCGCTCCTATTCTCAACAGCTCTTAGACAAGAGCAACATAAAACCGCCATGACACTATTGACATCTTTTTTTATAAGTGTTGGAAAACACGGCGGCAAGATTTGATCCTCCTCAGTTGACATGTGGCAAAGTAATGAAGACTTTGTGAAAGGCTAATCAATTTTCCCCTGCCTTCCAATACAGAATACGAGGCAGTGACATCCGTTATTTGTTTAACAGGCTGAGCAAGTGTAATAAAGCCACCAAGAACAAATATTTAAATTAAATTAATGTCTCAAAACCGTGTAGTGAAATCAGAAAGCGATCTTTTCCCTACGTGTCGTTGCTTCAAATAACACTTTCCTAATAGATCTGCACTTTATTGGTTCATTTGATTTTTATGGTTCAATGAAAATGAATTGTGCAGTCATAAAACCTACTCAAATTTGTAGTAAGAAGCAAAAATGGGAAATGGAATTAGTGCTGATATGCTTCAGAGATGCTTTATATTTAAATACGAATATATAAATCATTGAATGGAAGTGAAAGTGCACCAGAAGGTTATTGTCTGGCATTGACCAGTCTTCACTGGAATACAAAAACAACTTGGTTTGCATACAAAAGACTACATATAGAAGAACCTGCTGCTAGTGCTGATGACTTGCCGGAAAGAAATATGCACACTAGAGCTGCAACTAACAGATGATGAGAATTAATTCATCTGTCAATTATTTCAACAGATATTGCACATTTTTGCCAATCATTGGCTTAAAAAAAACAACAACAAAAAAACATTATGCAACTGAAGACTTTTCAGGACACATTTACAGCACACATTGCAAAAATAAATTAAAAATTAGCTACCAACTTTAAGATATTTGAGTTCAACTTTTAAGGTGTCTCAACTTTTCATTTTCTTATAGTGTAGTTTAAAAGGTTAAATACAAAATACAATACTGTTCAAAAGTTTGGGACTTTTTTATAAGAAATTAATATGCATATTCAACAGGGGAGCAACAAATAGTGATAGTCAATATATTTCTAGGGATGCACCGATAGCGATCGGCCGATATGTTTGCTTGTTTTGTCGGTAAAAGCGGTTCTGTAATCAGCAGTAAATGCCATCAGGTGCGTGATTTCAC
>JAUCMS010000045.1:17696619-17708750 GCA_032357445.1 Enteromius radiatus
ACATATCGTATCGGCACCCAAGTATCGGAATCGTATCGAATCGGGAGGTAGGTGTATCGTCCCATCCCTAATAAATAGACACTAAGAGCACTGTGCATTTTGAGCTTGTTTATAATTAAAACTCCTGACCTGCAATATCCATAAATTCTTTTTTCCTCCTTAATAATATTGGTATTTTAATTACACACACAATTAACTTTATCTGGCATTTAAATCAATTGAAACTTTAGTAGCCTCTTTTTTTGGCTGCCCCGTCGCAATTACTTACTAACTTAACAGATTTTACTAGTATGAACACAATTATCTTCTCATTACAGCTACACATTACTTGATCAATTATCATTGTACGCTTAAAATATTTTTAACACGCTTGTAAAATTTGAAAACTTTTTTTTTTTTTTTAAAGCATCATACCCTGTGACAGCACAGCAAAATCATTAGTTTGCTGAAGTTAATGTGCCATGCAACGATTAAATCAAATAAATGTGTTTACATGCCCACATCCTGTTGCCAGCGGTCACAGTCTCATAAGGCAATGGGAGTTGTCATTGAAAATGAATGCGTTATTTTGTGGAAGATTCCACTTAAGATGTATACTGCATAATCTGACATAAAATACAACTGATGTGACAGTCTGCCTTTTACTCAAGATCTCGGTTCCATTGTATAATCAAACAAGGGAAAAGGTATGCAGTTTATGCACCCTGTATGAGTTATGAACCATTCACTCTTTGAAAATGCCCACTAGGTTGAATCCATCACTCTTGGCTCTCTCTCTGTCACCATTTCTGTATACATTTTTACTACATAGCCCCAAACATTAATCTGTGAATGTCTCAATGAGAATTAATTTCTCTAATTAGCTTGAATTGTGCATAATTTAAGGGTGAGAGGAATGAGGTCTGAGCGACCGGAGAGCTCTGTCATCTATTATGAATGAGAGGAGCTCAGAGCCCAGAAGGGTGTGTTTTTTTGTCCTGTGAGTAGGCTACTTCCTGCAGCAGTCACGCTCAAGGGATAGCATTACAGGTGGAGGTGAGAAACAAACATACTATTGTGAAGTACAATGACAAAGCGTACGGTTACTGAAGCATACTGACACCCTCAATGCAAACATATTGTATTCGTGTTCCAAATACAGCTTAAGAGCCATGAGCAAATATATGTGGCGGGGAATATTTAAGGTCCGGTTTGGAGCACTTTATCAAGTCAAGTTTGGAGCACTTTATCAAGTTAAAACTTTTTAATTACATCATGGCCGAGCCTTGCTTCGGAATAAATGACTGTTGATCATTTTCTGTTAATAACATAATTGTTTAAGAATGGCAATTTAAATAAAGAGAAATTTTAAACACACAACTGTTTAGATTTTTTCAGTGTTATAAAAAGTCTCTCGCCCACCAAGTCTGCATTTATTTGATGAAAAATACAGAAAACAATACTGAAATATTTTAAGATTCTTTAAAGAATGGAAAGAAAAAAAAAGCATTTATATGAAAAATAATCTCACTGATTCCAAACTTTTAAATGGTTGTGTATCAGAAATAAATATTTATCGTTATTTAAATTGAGAATATCAGTATTAATATATTAAATATTTACGTAACTAAGAATATGAAATTTAATATCAGTTTTCGTTCATTAACATTATTGTCAATTAAGCAAATATCCATTCGTATTGTGGAAAAAAAAGAAAAAAACATATGCAAAGAGTCAAAAACAGCCTGGTAAATGTCACTGTGACCTATCCGTTTTTAGGAGTTTCCAGCTTTTAGTTATAAAAGCAAAGGGGAAAAAAAAGAATCTGACACAGCCATTTTTACTTCATAACCTTGAGATCAATTTATTTTCTAAGGCAATTCAGCTCCTCAAAGGTCAGAGTGTCTGGCGGGGCGAGACAGAGTGCCCACAGCCGCGTCTGACAAGTGAGACCCCACAGGGTCCAGCTGTGACTGTTTGTTTCCGTCATGCCAGCGATCAATGGATGAAATCCTGCTATTCAGGGGTGAATTATCACCGTTCTCATGCTGAGCCGCTGCATTAAGCGGGAGAGATGAGGGACTTGTCAGATCCGCAGGAACACCAATAGTCTTGGAGAGGAACGTGGAGTCTTCTGCATGCATTAACGTGCTTAACTTTATAACGGTTTAATCCTGGCATTAAAACTCATCCAACTCTGGCGGACTAACTCTGAGGAGCAACCGTATTATCAACAGGTTTCCACTGTTAGCCTCTTAAACCAAGTGTGACTGGAATAGCCTTTTTCTCACATGCTTGAATATACTTGAGCTTTATAAGCAAAAACGAGCCCTCCAGCAAAAAGAAAGAGTATATAGAGCATAAACTGGCATTACAAAGTGACACGATGTAAATTTGAAGGACACCATAGGAGCACAGACACCATTTCCTTATGCAAATAACTGAAACATAGCACTCATTGTGGAGGATAAACTAGGTGGTATTCCAGAAACCTGTCATTTGCTTACATAAAAAAGCAAGGACACAAGGTCAATACCAGCTGAAGGGCGATTTTAAAGCTTTACCATGCTGTCAGTTTTCATCTGCATCTTTACTCTGGACTTGCCTGATTCAAATGGGAATAACTGAGTCTCAATCAATAGCAAATTTAATTTAATCAAGCTGATGCGAAGTCTACATTCGACTCATACTGAGGGATTATTAAACTGGCTTGACATGCTCTAAATGCACCATCCTGACAGAAACAAGAAATGACAGCCTTGTTTATGCTCCTTTACAAGCTAGTTAACGCTTTAACAAGTCACCTGAACCAAGACATTGAGATGAGCTCAACGCTCAAGCTGATTGAAGCTGCTCTACCGCTACAATGTTCAACAAAAAATATTACTAGGCTACACTATTTTTCATCAGCATCACATGTGAAATATAGAATATAATCAGTTAGGTGCATTTTTCTAACCTAAAATACAAAAAAATTTGGTGAACAATTTAAATCAACTTCCAAACAGATGTTTGATTTGTGAATAATAATAGCATAGGCTGGAGATGGTCATGAATTAGGGATGCTAGCTAAAAATCTACCACTATATTGGTTATTGGACAATATTATATAATTTTAAATTATACTGTTTACATTCTGCAAGTTACTGAGCCCTTGTAAATACTGCAGTCATTATAGGTTTTGGCTTGCTGTTATACATGTAAAGAACATAATAGTGATGACAAACCTTATGATATAATTTTCCCAGTTTACATATATACAAAAAGGTTGCCCTCCTCACGTAAAAGGTTCTAGCTCAGTCATGACTGAACAGTGACATACAGGAAAAGAAAACGCATACAGGAATACTAATATAAATATTGACTAAAAAACAGGGAATGCTTAACCGAACAAAATAGGGAAATACAAAAAAAAAGTATTGGGTGAAATTGGGAATAGATATTGAAATATAGACAAATGTTAATGGAACTGGTCACTAGCTTGAAACACTGAACAAAACGGACAGGAATACAGACTTGTATACCTTTTAAAAACACAGGCTAAAATTCTGACTGCAAAATGCATACAGAAATACTAGTGAAAAAGACCAAGTGAAATATTGAGAGAAATATATCTACTGAATTCTGACTGGATTACGGAAACAGACCGCAACACTGAGAGGCAATACTGACTGAAAAACTGTCTGAAGTATTAAAAAAACTGACTCGAATACTGATAAACAGAGAATGCTGCCTGAGATAGAGGCAGCAAAGACTTAAGAGTACTGTCTGAAGTAGCGACTGACAGTCGTGTTTTCCTGAAATACAGCCTATAGTGAAACCTGACTTGGGGGGGGGGGGATACTGACAACAGGGAGTGCTGACTGAAATAAGTGAAAAGAGGAAGTATTAATATAATATGATAATATAATACTGTCAATCAGTTTTGAACCAACTACTGCTCGGTGAATGACCGACAGAATGAGTGAGAGCGCGTTCGTCTGTGGACTACAGAAGTTTCTTGTCCATCAACAGAGCTGTCAGACCATACAGGTTCCTCAACAACACGTCTACTCATCTATCGTATTACAACACTGCGCTCTTCTCATGGGTAAACGCTTCCTGAAATTGACTCTGTCAACACTCCTGTCGTTATGTTCTCCACTAGTAGTGACATTAAATTAATAACAGCATTTGGTTTCGTTAAGTTAAGGTACAAGGAGAAAGTTATTTTCACAACAGTATCTGACGTGTTTTCCTTAGAGAGTCTGAGCAAACCGCGAGAGGACATCTAATAAAAACATACAATACCTCTTTAATCTTGGCTCTTTTCGCTTTAATATCAGGATCGGCGGGTTCGTGCCCTGTTGCTCCAGGCGGCCGCGCGTACTGAACGAACGGCAAACTGTCACCTTTCGCTCCTTTCCCCTGTCCGTTCTGAGCAAGTTTCGCTTTGTCGCTGTTGATCTCCTGCTTGATCTCGTCCGGCCGTTTCTGTAGGGTGTCCTTGGCCTCAATTAGCGCCTTTTCGTGGTCTTTTTTGATCTTGGCCAAGATCTTCTCATCCTTGCCCGCGCCGGTGCTGGTGTCACTGACCGTACCTGTGCGCGTCTCTGCCTCCACCGACGACGAGCGGAAGAAAACTCCGCTGAGCAGCTTTGAGGAATCCGGCAAGAAGAAGATAGCTCCGAAACACAAGGTGATGAAGGCGCTGAACACTAAAAGCAGGATGAATTTCTCCGTGAGCCTGAAGGAGGTCGGGCTGGCGGACTTCCTATTCGGAGTGGCCGTGAAAGGCAAGAGAGAAGCTACAGGCATTTTCTTCTGCGTTTAAAACCCCGTCTAAATGTGTTAAATTCTACCACAAAGTAACTCCCCGATCACCTTGACCTGCGCTACTTGCGATACTTGTTACATTGAACTCAAGGTGTCCGAATAGGAGACGGTAGATCCTCTGAAAGAAGTTGATCCCTCTGCGCGAACGGAGTCCCACCGCCTGAACTGATCACGCCTGAAACACATCTGTGTAAAGTCTCGTTGGCGGAACGGAAGGAATGGCAGAGATCCGTGATTGACAGCGCGCTTTGGCCAATCGCGTTGTGCCGCCGGTGCACAAGTTCGTTGTGGGCGTGTCTTCCGGATTTAAAGTACAGAGGCGTGATGTCTTGTTCAAACTTAATTGGTTATGGACTGGGATTATGAGCATGATCGTAAGGGCATAAAGAGGCTTATGGAAACGTAAGGGTTGGCCAAGTTAGGTTTTTTTTTTGTTCAAACTGTAATTATTATAAATAGCCCCTGTACAATTGATTAGCATTTTAATCGAATCCCAAAGTAAGGCATGAACAACTAGCTAGAATTATGACTGGCTAGATTTAAGAAATAAAATGTAAGAAAATGTTATCAATAGCAAATATATAACATGATACAAAGCCATATACATTAATTTAGGCTAAAATAGACGTGAATGAAAAGAATTTGTGACAAAATACAAAAGCTAGCCTATGTATGTCAGAGCTCAGGTTTAGCTATAAACCTGACATACATAAAGCGAGACCAGATTGTGCTATAACCGAGGATTTCCTGGAACTCGATTACAAAATAAACACAAAGTCAGACAGTAATCATTCAGCCTTGACTTTGTTTTCCAAAGCACCACCGGTAACATTGTTCTTTAACAAGAACAGGAGACAGCTGCTTCATGCATGAAGATATGAGGGCAAAAACTGCTTTGAGAGTTTTCACTTCCTTAACAGTAGGACGCCGTGCTCCTCACATCTGGAAAGCTGAAGCATACATTATGTTTTTTGGTGTATTGTGAGGTTTGATGGCAAGCTCTTTGTTTTAAGTCAGTGAGTTCATCTGCCAGTAAAATATGAGCAGTGGTGGGGTGAGCAGCTGTTGTCTTTGTAGTAACTGTGTGCTATAGCAACTTTGTCAGAGATCCAATGCAACAGATTCAGTTTATCCATATGTTCATCTTTTATGATTGATAGCCAAATCTGTTTCACTACAGTAGACTACTTTTTAGAAACCCCATTGTGATTTGATTTTGTTGCTTCTTAATGTAATTCAACCTTGTTTCAGGCATTTACACAAAAATCTTTTAGAAAATGATTGACTTTGGCAATGGAACATGGAATGCTTGTTTCTGGATTTTGGCATACAGAAATAATTCATCCTGCTGTGCTGCATTAGGTGATTATGCCCTTTTTGCCAGACATGTAGTGAGTGGCTGGGTTTAGTAAATTGGCTGTATGTCAAGGTTTTGTTTTCATACTGATATCATGCTCTCTTATGCGTAATATGTACACGTTTTTGCATCACTTTCATGGTTTTCTGTAGATCCCACCTTCTCACACTACACGATTGGTTGATTTCGTACAATGCCTGCATGTTACTGTGCTAAGTATGAAAACAATAAGAAAACAAAGCCAAATCCTAGACATTTAGACAATGTAGTTTGGGTGAAAAGAATAAAACTAACCGTTGGCACACATTTATTTAAATGAATGAGTGGAAACCATGATTCCAAAATTCATTCCTGAACAAATCCGCTTCTAACACATTGGCTGGTTTAACGAGCCAATTATACTCTATCAAAGACGCTAACTTCTCGCCATCTATCGGTGTAAATGTATTACAATGAAACAGATTCACTAAAAATCATAGACTAGCCTGTATAAACACTGAGAAATCCAAGCTCTATTTATGTTATGTTTAGCACTCTTGGTCCTAATGAGTTTTTAATTGGTCATGTTTACTTGTTTTTCTGCAAAATATCTAAAAATCCCTAAAACAAGTTGCATTTACTTGGGAACCAACATTGCATAAGATATTAAGACTTGTTTTCATATGTGTCATGAATATGAAAATATTTTAATCCTACTCACTGACAGTCTTTTTCGCTTGTTTTTAACTTGTTTAAAAAAATCTACCAGTACATTATAAGACAAAATACGTTTGTATTACAGATACAGTTTCTGAAAGCAAGTCTTAATGTTTTATGCAGAGTTGTTTTTCAAGTAAATATGTCTTGTTTTTAAAAGTATTAGTTACTTTAACTGGAAAAATATGGCTTTGCTGTATTCTCAGCTGGTTGGATTCCATTTTGTGTACGCTTAAAGAAGGATATGGAGGAGAAACAAAATGAGAGGAAGGTTTTGTGGTAAACAGCAGGTGTCATGCAGGACATATTACTATAAATGCACATGGGACGTGCAGTCACATTACCTGCCGCAGGAGTTCTCGCACACAAATTTCAAGGGATTTCAATCTTGTCACTTCATCATAACAGCTGGCTGTTACTCATGAAAACATAAGGAAGAGCATGAAGGAGGTTGAAAAGGCTCTGCATTATGGGAGGCAAGAAAGTGGAAAAGAGGCAATCAGGTCTGGAGAAAAAGAATCTGACAAACATAACCAGTTCTACCACTACACCCACTGTACATTCCTTAGTTTTTTTTTTCAGTTAACTTTTGTTTGCTCAACAGGACTTTGAAAGTGACGGCCAGTGGCGGTTCTACATTGAATTACTCCCTGGACGAGACCCTCTCTCACTGACCCCCTCCCTTTTAAAATTTCAAATAACATCAGAAAAGCACTTATTTTGAATAAAAATGAAAGAAGTCATCAAAACGTTGAAAATAAAGTATTGGATAGGATTAAGGAGGGCTTTATTTTCCCAATAAAGGTGTCAACAATGGCATCTATTTAACATTTACACTCAATAGGTTGCATTCTGTTTTATAATGCACTTCAATATTGAGCTACTGCAGATAATTGTCACTTGCAATAATCAGAAAATGCTATGTGCACTTGGTGTAAATAAACTGTTTTTGCTTGTCAACATTGCTTGAGCTGTGCATATATATATTAAGCTTTTCACTTAAAGGTGCTGAATGTAGGATTTTGACTCTACGAAAGCATAATAATCCCATAATATGTTTGCAGATATTTAAGAAACATGCTAAGTTACCATACTTGTTTATCTGAAAAACAATGCAACAGTCAATTATTCTCCTTTGAAAATGTGCGTTCCGGCCCGGAATGTAGGACGTTGTTTTGGTTTGTGAAACCCGCCTACTGCCAGTTTACCCAATCGTGTTTCAGATCCCCGGGTTGCCAGTTGGCGGAAAACACAGCACATTCCATCATCATTGCGCTCGTGTCTTCAATTTGGCAACCTTCGTGTGTGTCAAGTCTGACACATGGGTCGGGTGAAAAAAAAAGTCTCCAATATTTTGAATTTGAACTGCAATACCTAGCTCAACCACTCTGTGTCAATCCTACATATGGCACCTTTAACAAGATGTTAATGGATAGACTGGATGGATTATCGCAATGCTTTTATCAGCTGTTTGGACTCTCATTCTGGCGGCACTCATTCACTGCAGAAGATTCATTGGTTAGCAAGTGTGAATGCCAAATATCTCCAAATGTTTCCCAAAAGAAAGTCATTTTAATGACTTCAAAACGAAAAATGTCAGCATTTATTGGCCATTTAGAAGCAGTTCATAAAGAAACTAAAACCTCCCTTTCTGCTCAGCTTGTACCTGAGCTAAGACGCTTCCTGTAGAGAGAACGTGTGCACTCCATGCAGCTCAACACCTGCTGCTGCACACATCACCTGCCATGTGCTGGGTTCCTAATCTCGCTCATTCACCATATTCAACTAAACTGTATCATTCACAGTTTGCACTTCACTTGTCATCAGCTGCTAAGATGAAGCTTTCTAAACATCGAGGTTTTTTAGATGGTTTGAAAGAACCTTAATCATACAGCTCCAAAAAAACATTTGGCTGATTTATGGTGTGCACAATAAGCTGAGGAAATGAAAATTAGTCCATATTTGTTTCGTCTTTGGGAGAGTTTCTATGGAAGCCATATGGCGTCTTTGCACCTGCTTGAGCAGGCATGCAAATAACGACGGCCTGTGGGCATCTAAGAAAGTATGACAGAGCCTATCAGGTAATGCCATATAATTCACAACTGAAAACAAGTTGTTGTGAAAGTATGTTGACAGAGATACACAGATAGTGACAGTGTACATTCAAATTAAGGAGGTAAACGTGGAAACGCAACAGCATTTGATTATTTAAATGCTGTTAACATTCTTTTAGCCAAATAGTAAGTGAAACTGTGTGCATAAAGGATAAAAAATACAGTTAGAGAGAGTTAGAGACATGTAATTGAATCAGCACTGAGGCAAAAAGATAATTTTAACATTTTTATTGGCAGTATTTTGGCCTTTCATTTCTCTTTAATGTCACATGCCTGCGTCACTCTGAAATAGCCTTTGGCCAAACAATGAGAATTGGGTCCATAATAAACCATTAAAATAATACAAAATGTTTTGACATTTTAAACATGTTGAATACTGATATTTGAAATGATTTAAAATGAAAACCGCCAGTAGGTGGCAGTAAGTCACTGTTAAGTGAGTCATTGCGAGTGAACCGAATCATTTGAACAGTTGATTCATTCAGGACGAACCTCATGTTGCTCAGAGACACAAAACAGTGTGACTGTGTTTAGAATAATATTTGTTGGTGAAAAAGAGCAAATACTGCCAATATAATGTCTAAAACGTAAGTCTCTTGATATTAACCTATTGTTTATTGAACTGTGGTAAAAAAACAATAGCTATCAGATTTGTAACCATGCTGAATAAAAAAACAAACAAACAAAAACGGCACTCTTTGTGTGATATATTGATTAACGTATTTCAGATTAATATGAAATATCACGCAACAGCTTACCCACATTTGGTGGGTGTTCATTTCAAACCCTGAATGTGACACATTGTCTTGTCACTCTGTGTCTTGGCTTGACCAGTGCAAGAGATGAAGCTTTACCGCTTTGCATGGTTAACTTGGCTCAAGTTATTTTAAGAAAAGGTTTGTAACCAGGCTATTTTGGTCACCATTGACTTCCATAGTAGGAAAAAAATACTATGAAAGTCAATGGTGGCTCAAAACAGCCTGGTTACTTTTTTCTAAAAATAACTTCCTTTGTGTTTGGCAAAACAAAGATATTCACAAGTTTGTAACTACTTAAGGGTGAGTAAATGATGACTGAATTTTTATTTTTGGGTGAACTATTCCTTAAAAGCTGCAGTTGATAAGTTTTGCCTCTTTGTCGCCATCTATGCTCGAAAGCCTGGAATTGCAGTTACTTGGGGAATTATATCCCATGGGGGATGTACTCCTGCACAGATAAATCTATATTTTGAAGAGTACTTGTAGCTGTCAGTCACCGCACCAGAGTGAATCCTGTACTTACTAATCATTGATTCTATTCTACGTCTTACAGAATTTTCACTGTGTACTGTCATCTGAACAGGTAACTAACAAGTCTGCCATGTTTGTTCTGACCAGCTAAGGAAAAAAGCATTACAATAATTGCACTACCTATGGCGATGTAATGACCGGTTAGCTCATATCACATCAAACCCTGCACATTATTACTATTGTTATACTTTATTCTCAAATTATTAATATTAACAATATCAGCATTGCGTGACTATGAGTATGATTTTAAATTATTTTAACCCAGCAATCAAACTATGCTCCTTTCGAACTGGTTGTCTTTAAAATAAAAATCTTGTGTAATTCCAGGCTATATCTGTAATCAGAAGCAAAACCGGAATATAATTTAATTTCATTCACATGTGTTTCAGAATCTTCTTTCTGGTTACAAACAGCCAACAAAATATTATTTTGACATTTAATAATTATTCCATCTGCTGTGTGAATCTGCAAAGGAGAAACGCAAGGAGATAGTTTTGCTCAAATATTAATTTTGGATCATTTTTAACCAAATAAAGTTACGGACAGCAGCTTTAAAGGTGATTTTTTTCACCTTTATATATAGATAAAAATAAATGCTAATTTAAAATATTAATAAGAACTAAAAATAATACAAAAATCAGACTGCACTCAACTGACGGAGTGAGTTGTGTTTGTCAGAGCCGGAGAATGCTCAGGATTATTCTTGCATTTATCTTTGGTGCCGGTACAGAAATGACACACTTCACTCCACTTTTAATGCTTTCAATGAAAGTTATTATAAACATACAAAAGAAATGTAGCTTTTTATACTGGGCAGGGGGTCACTGGATCTGTAAAGGTTGAAAACCCACTACAAGTTATTGAATAATGCTGACGTTGCAGGACTTATTCAATAAACATCACCAAGAACCCCTCCTGCAAGTCAGCAGAAATCCCACACATCCTCTGAGTAATTCAAAATAGACTTAATAGCCCACCTCTCCAAGGATATATTCAGATAAGACTTCCTTTCTATTGACACATTGTGCATACAAATTCCTTCCTTAATTGACCTATCCATCATATAATGGCATTTTCTGTGACAGCATAACAAAATGTTAACAGGCCCTGCCCTTGATCTACTGGCAATGATGTTGTTACAAGCAGTTCATCTGAAATTATTTCCCTTTCAAATGGGATAATTCACACAAACTCATCTTTTGATTCACCGACAACATGAATAAGCAATTGATCTCTGACATTTGGTTTGATAACCTCATTGAAACTACATTCTTCATCAACGAAAGGTCAAATAAATTCCAGCTCCAAAGACAAGTGTTGAACCCCGTCAGGACAAGACAAACAGGAAGCGCCATACATTAGCACATGCTCATTAATAAAACCGCGGTAGAGTCTCTGTGTGCTTGCATTTATGTGTTTTGCATGACTAATATGTATTTTCCACCTCAACGAGCAGTACACACCTCACTGCATATCAGCACAATGCAACATGTGCGTGACGGCAGGTGCATCACTATTCCTCTGTAGCAGAGCGACTGCTAAATAAACGGCTTCTTCTATTCTTAGCTCTATTCATGCCATATCAGTTAATTCACAATAATGCTGAATGCTTGTGCTGTTAGCAGTTAGAGTACTGTTGTCTGGCAACAAGTCAAGCTCTTTATTTTACCCGCTTCAAATGGCCTTTCGTGTGCGGAGAAAAAAACCGAATAAAACACAGTAAGCCCTTGAAACAAATAGCCTATATTCAGTCTTACAGCAGGTATTATTTCATTTATTTCATCAAGCATGATCAACGATGAACATACAGGGTTCTTGCACCATTTTAAAAGTAAAATTTAATGCTTTTTAAGACCTTTTTAAGACCTCAACAAATAAAAT
>JAUCMS010000045.1:17749482-17763634 GCA_032357445.1 Enteromius radiatus
CTATCTATCTATCTATCTATCTATCTATCTATCTATCTATCTATCTATCTATCTATCTATCTATCTATCTATCATTCCATTCATTCATCCATTGTTCCATTAATCCATAATTTCCAGATATCTATCTATCATTCAATCCATTTCTAGGTATCCATCAATGTTTCATTTATCCATTTATCTTTATATATTTTTCAGTTTATCATTCTATCCATCCATTGTTCCATTTATCCATCCATGTTTAATTTATCCACTCATCCATCCATCATTTCCAATTCAATTATTTCCATGTAACCATCTATTGTTCCATTCATTCATTCATTTATTCATTAATTCATTTGTCTGTTATCTTTCCATCATCCTTTCATTTATCTCTACATTGTTTATTTGTTGTATATGTTTCATCCATCATTCCATCCATCAGTCTATCTACTCTATCCCTATAATTTAATCTTGCTTCTCCTTTAGTTTCAGGGATCTCAAAATTATTATTAGACTTCTGAAATTCTTCTAAAACCAAATCATCAGAACAATGTTATTCACATTCATATCAATTAACAAAATATTCTTACTCTATTATCAAAATATTATATTTTTATAGAGAATTTTAGGAGCAAAATCTGTGACAAAGCAAGTAAGAAAAGATAACTCCATTACATAAAACATCAACTACCAAGCATGACTATTTACTTCTAGATCTGTCTGCCATTTACTGCAAAGGCCAGTTCAGAGTGCAATGACTGACACAGACAAACAGCAACAGACGTATTTGTCAGGTTTTGTAGGATCAATGCATTACCCCTTCGGCATCCGTTAGTCGCCACTTGTTTTCTTAGACATTCCACAACCCAACAAACTCCAAAGGGACATGTTAAATATGAATTTTTTCTGGTCTTAGAATGTCTAAAAAGAGATATATTTGAATCTGGTGACTGTCAGCCATGGTCTGCATCTGTGGGCACTGTGTGAAGTTACTTTAAAGTGTATTTAATTAATGTTAAGAAGAACATTGTATTCTCAGATGAGTGAACTGGCAACACAAGCGGACGTTTTTCCTACTCCAACCTTTTTTAAATTGTTTCTGTTTTGTCTCAAAGCAAATGAGAGCAAATAAATCTCACAGATACTGCGTATGCTAATCAGTCCAGCTTGATGTATTCAGCCGTCTCACAATTTAGGTTCTCCACATAAAAAAGGAAGGTCCACTAGGTGAGTAATTAATATCACATGAAAGTGATTCTGCAGGCTCATATATCACAGTAAAGCCACTGGGTTAGGCAGGTTAATGTGTGCTGTGTCTATTCATCCCTCTGAACTGCTTTGAGCTTCTAGTTAGGAAGAAACTTTTTAAAAGATCTACAATTAAGCAAAATCTTTTTGCCTAAAGCTGTTGTTGTGTTTTTTTGTTTCTTTTAAACAAGCAGCCCTTAATCAGAAATGAACTCAAGCATCACAAACTGACATTTTCAAAAAACAAGCAGTGTGAAGAAATGAAGGATCCTATGTTCATAAACTGGAATATATCACATCAAATCCTTAATTCAGCTGTGCTCAGTGGTTCTAAACTCTGAAAGTGGGTTTCTTTAACATTAAATTGAACTGTTCAAATTCCTTATGTAATGGAAACTTAACTGAATTGAGTAAGTGCAATAAAATTACTACTAAAATACTAAAAACAATATTCTGACATTCAGCAAGCAATCAAGTGAAGTGGAAGCAAGGAAGATAAAATGGTTATATAATCTTATACACTTACATTAACCAAAAGCTCCACTCTTAACCTCAGTGGCAAAACTAAACACAGAAATCTATCTAAACCCACATTTCATACGGAACTTTGAACTTTTGACCTTTTCTCATTTGCTTTATAGATAGAATTACATTTACTCTTCTTATTCAGTCCCATGCAGAGCATGCTGGGAAATGGGAATCCTACACTTAAATGAAAATTATTCATGAAGTCAAGTTAAATCGATAGAAAGGAAATTTGAAATTTTTTCTGAGCAACTCGATTAAGTTGCAACAACAAATCGGAAGTTGTGCTGCATAGCTGCAGTTTAATTCAGCAAACAAGCAGCAACTCAAGTGCTCTCAATATCAGTTTAGAGGAAATATATATTCAATCCATCATTTAAAATGACAACGGAGTGATCTCAAATAAAAAAAAAGTCTTCTTTCATTAATTGTAGCTTAATTTGTGATGTGTTGTTTGAGAGACGCGCTTCTCTAGTTTCTAAGAGATCCCAGTGATCCAGCCTCCCACGACTACGAATGTAATTTTAGTGCAAAAATGTATGCAGCTAGAGAAAATAACAGCAAGTGAGATTTATGAAGATGCTGCCCACGGCGACGGCTCCTCGAGTCTGATGAGACAAGACCACTTGATAAAGTGTGTTGTCAGAGGAGAGGAATACTAATTAATGATGGGACTCACCATCAGAGGTGGGATGATGTCCACATGAGACTGTACATTAATAAAGCTCCAAATAAAGCTCCGACACTGTGCAGTGAGATCCTGTTATTTACAAGGGAGAAAATGAAGGATTATTTATCAAATAAATGATAATGAAACGAACAAACAGTTATGAGAAAATTAAGGATTATTTATAAAATATTTGGCGAATTATTTATTAACTCAAACATAAATGTGCTCATTAATAAATCAAAAATAAAATGTGTTTTGACACCCAACAAGAAAGAAAGAACCCATCTGAAGACATAAAATCACAAAAAAATAAATAAATAAAAATAATGTAACAATAAATAAATAATAATAATTATTATTATTATTAATTATTTATTAATAAATAATAATGAATAAATTCTTAGGTCCTATGCAGTATAATTGAACCCCAAGACAAGACGTGAAACAGCTACCATGTAAAAGGACACCAGTGGAATGACAATCCCCTCTTTTTACATCTTGCTCCCCTGGCAGTCATGTACTAATGATAACTACAAGATAGAAAGTCTCAGATCAGAATAGTGTTGCAAATGGAACTGCTGGAGTGTGACTCTTGATCCTTTGCTTTTGTAAAGTGAAATCCCTATGGGACAGCGCACAGATGAGAACTCATAATCACCAGAGATTGGGGCGATATAGATCAGACAGATCTTGAAGTTGAATCGGGCAGGTTTTGGGTCTATTGATGGGCCTACAGTTTTACTCCGCTTAATGTCTTGGTAAAGCTACCGCTCTGCAAATGTCAACCGTTCAAATTTTATTTCTCCAGCAGAGCGGTATCTGTAAATATTAACATTTCTGCAAAAGTCATGCTGTGAATTAATGAAGGACAATGGAATTTATCCAACAGCAATTCTCTGATTGGCAAAAATGAGCCTGATTTTAACAAGCTTACGCAATGAAAACCAGAGTTAGAATGAATACCCGCTGGAATCCTTGTGCAAATGTGTCCCTGTTATTTAAGCTTCTCACGTCAGCTTTTTACTCCATGCCTGAAGATAGCTTGTAGCCTACATCATCCAAGGGAGAAATATGCGGGACCTAAGAGCATCCATGAGTTATGAGTGCTCCAACTACTGCACAGAAATATTAAACTCTATTGGAAACTGTTCAATAATTAAATACATGTACGAAATCTAAGCAATCCCGCTGCAAGAGTGATTACTGCTCGCAATTCACGCATGGAGGAAAAGCCCTGGTCCTTCGGAACCATCACTGGCTTATTCATTTATAATGCAAATGGCTTTATTCAACTGAATGAACACATAAACAAACAGAGAGAAGAATTCCTTGAGATTTATCGGGACGGGGATCCAAAATAAATCCGGTAACTTTGTGAGATTGGAATTACACTGCATGAAGAACCTATTATTAGGATCATTGCACAGAGAGGATGAAGAAATCCCAAGGGCTTTACAGTATATTTAATTCATTTTATAATTTGCATAATGATTTGACTTAAGTGTACAGTCATATGTTGCCTATAAAAACACATATTGCTGCATAAGAGCTGCATGTAAACTCGTATGCATGTAATAGTTGTACTTATAGTTGTACTTGGGCATCTTAACATTTGTTTTTTTTAAAAAGGAAGTGACTTCAAAATTCCTAATGTCTGACTTTGTATAATTTGTGTGGTACAACAAAGCATGTCACTTCAAAATGTTATTCATACAATTTCAAAACCTATTTGGAAATTCTAGAGGGAACACATGGATCAAAAATGCTTTTTTCCCCCAGGTTTTAAGACTATAAACTGAACAGTTCTGTTCTCCAATCATGCTAATAATGCTGGGCTCATATTTGATGCATTGAAGTCATTTTGAGTCTAGGTGATTTATTTTATCTATCTTAACATTTGAATGCAAAAGTATGTGTGTGCAACATCTACATTTTTTGTCCAGTTGTATGTGCTCTGAAAGTACAAAGTGGTTGTATCTGCAGCATCTAAAAAGTATTTATATAGTGAAAAAAATAAAATAAATCTTTACATATTATATTATTATATTACAGGAATGTAATTTTATTTTCTGATTAAGTTATTATTGAAATAAGCTTATATATATATATATATATATATAAAAAATCCCCCCCAAAAATGTTTCTTTTTAATTGTAAAAAAAATATTACAATTTAAAACGTTTCCATCACTGAATAAAAAATTTAAAAAGGTTAATGCGACATTTTATCTGACAATTCTGACTTTTTTTCTCAGAACTGTGTGAGAAAAACTCTGAGAAAGAAAAAAGTCAGAATTGCTTTTTATAAAAAACTTTATATAAAACAACTGTGAGTTATAAAGTCAGAATTCTGAGATATAAAAATTTCTGACTTTATAACTCGCAATTCTGAGAAAAAAAAAATCTGAATTGTGAGAAAAAAACAAGTTGCAATAACCTTTTTTTAAATTGGCTTTCATAGTTTTCCATTTTCTATATAAAATATATATATTTTTAATGTGATAGAATAGTTGAATTTTCAGCAGCCATTAATCCAGTCTTCATTGTCACGTTGCTACTCAAGAAACCTTGAAACAAAAAAAATTGTGCTGTCTAATATTAATGTGGATTTTTTTTTTTTTTCAGAATTCTTTGATGACTAGAAAGTTCAAAAGAACTGCATTTAACTGATATTCTTTCAATCTTTTTTGTGTTCACTGTTTGTTGATCAATTGACTGCATCCTTGATGAGTAAACGCAAACATTGAAATATTGAATTTAACCATTAACCATTGATTAACCCAATAAAAATCAGCCATTCCATGAATTCAATATCTGTGATCCTAAAATTATTTTTAAACATGTCTATGTTTTAAAGACTGCAAGTGCATTATGTACATTTATGTGCATATTTACAAGAATATCTAATATCATATTGCTGTTGCGATTTTGTAAACATCTGTGTGATTCACTTCATGCATAACCCCACCTTAACTGTGGTAAAATCACTGCAATGCAGAGCCTCATGTGGCTTATTGCTTTAATATGTAAAAACTCATTAAGTGGTCAATAACCTCATGCAACAAAAGAAACTCTGGCCAAAATAACCTCAGGTAAAAATCCTGCTCCTAAAAGACTACTTAGCTATTCCATTCTAACCAATATGCCTCTGAGCTCTAGCATTTAAATGATGTAAATTATTACAGATCCTTGTCATATATCATGTCACTGATCTAATTTATCTCAGTGAGTTTACAGACCAAAAGCATTAAGACTCACCCAGCGCCTCACAGCTGGTGAACTACCCGCAATTTCAGACCTGGGTGAGCTTGTGATTGGAATGCATGCTGTCAGCCTGGCTTGAAAGACAATTTTTTGAAAAGTCTGCGGATGAAATGTATGCCTCCCTCTTCAGCTGGCATTTCTGAAGTCAGAGGCACATAATTAATGATGTCACTCATTGGGGATTTCACCACCGGCGTGCTGGGATACACAGAGACAGAGCTGAGTGCCAGACTAGTGTGGCTTTTCTCATCATGTCCTGGACATCAAGAGTTGTCGCCACAGTTAGAAAGAGATATGAGCGTGTGTGTCCATGTGTGCACGTTATTTCCCTGCAGGGCCGTAGTGCTGTGGGTACAAAGAGGAAGGCACACACATAAAAATGAGCTACTTTTATGCCCTGTGTGCCCCCCGCCCCTCCATGCTGGGCTCCTATATTACACCCACTCAAACAAACTCCCATCCTGCAAGAGCGCATCCCAGTTTAATGAGGCCAGAGAGCACATATTTACTGAAATGAGAAACTCCCAATGAGAGCAATATCTCTTATGTGCACAGATATTACCAGTTATCTGAAAGGGTGTTGAACGCTTGCATTCCCAATGAGCAATCAGGGCTGGATTAGGAATTCACAAAAACCTCAAAAAAAAAAAAAGAGAGAAAATTGTTAGGATAAATTATAAGTTTGTAGGGGAGTGTAATAATAATAATAAAAAAAAGTTTTTAAATAATTTCTCTCTCTCTTGCATATTTACAAAGGCATGTATATTATATAAACAAAAGGGATACTTAAACTAAAAATTTAAATATTTAAATATGTTACTCCCTGTTTCTTTGTAAGAAAATATCTGAAATATCTACAAAAAAAAAAAAAGTAAGATAACCTTTTTTTTTTTTTTTTTACAATAGTACATTCTCTCCCATTGCTTTCAGCTCTCTAAGTCTTACCGATCAAATCCTGACCTAGTCCACTGCTTCCATTCTGCTTATCACCCTCAGACAGTGAAGAGGGAAAAGGAACTTTGACTCTGGTCAAATGCAGATAATTCACTGCAGGACAGAAAAGACAGAGGGTCACGAAGTTTATAATGAAGGAGAGAAAGAAATTAACAATCTCTTGAATAGCTAGAGGACAAGATCTAACGATCCAGGCTTAAACAGTAGACTACAAGCACGCAATCAGCCATTATTGATTGCTTCTAAAATAGCTGAAAGCATGAGTATTTTTGGATGTCCAAGAATGGCTGTTATAGATGGATTATGTGATCAGTGGGTTCTGCATCAGTGCGTAATATGATTTAATAATGGTGTGAAGTAAACTCTTTCCTCTTTCTCAAAAGAGTTGAATTATTCATGTATAAAGCTGCAAGTTTTAGCTCATGTACATGAGCTGATATGGATCCATGCAGGTTTTTGGCAACATATCAGATCAAATGTGCTGCAGACGACCTAAAAACATGTTTAAGCCATACTGAATTAATATTTAATTTTTGAACATATGCTTCAAAGGGGGAAAAACTGATTAGGTCGGCCACTTGGGATTTTTTCAAAGTAATCCATCTTATTTTGGCTTACACAAGGTGATCTGCTTTGCTCTTTCTGTTCCTAGATCAGTACCTGTAATGATCTCTTGAGACTCAAACTTCTGAAAGGAAGGAAGAAAGAAAACACAACATTGAAACTTCATGAAAAGCAGGGTAAAGTTTCACTAAACTGAATATACTGTACCTGATTCAGCTTCAAAATAAATGGTTTCAAAATAAATGAAGGTATTTTTATAGTAATGTAAGTTTGGACAAGTGATCAAAATGAAGGCTACGGAAAATCAAAACGAAGATACTACACAGTGAAAACATGAATGCAATCAATTTTAATAAATCAAACATAAAAGCGAAATACATGGCTTTTTAAATAATAATTAAAATAGACATGTATATATATATATATATATATTTAATAGACATAATAAAATAAATTAATAAATACCTTTTACAATTGAAAAATAAATTGACATATTTATTCATGTTTAATCTCTGTTAAAAAATACCAGTTGCTGTGATTTGTCAATCAAAATGACATTGGATAAATTCTACAAAATGTTTCATGCAAGAAATTCATACAAGTTTCAAGCAAAGTTAAAGTTTTCATTTTCAAGTAAACTAACAAACTATCCACCCAACTTAGAAACTAATTCATCTCCAATCCGTAGTGGATATTTTTTTTTTTTACCTAAGCTGAACTGCAATTCATTATTTATTTGCCAGTCTTTGCCTGGGGTTGTTTAGAACACCATAAATCCAAAAATAATTGTCTATACCTCTGTGATGATGTATGTTTAATTTAAAATAAGCCGTGCAAACGAAGACGCGCACATCTTTTCTTTGCTTTCACCACACACAGCTACAGAAGGAACGTGGAAAGATTACAGACAGCGGTCTGCAGTTGTGTGAATTAATGACCGTATCTCAGCGGTGTTGCTGCTGGCCAGACGTTCCTCTAACTCTTGTATTGTTATATCAGTGTCAGCCAGATTAATGGTAGTAATGGAGACCTCTCCCCAACCACCATAATCACAGCCAGAAGTCAGCCGGCCTGTTTTCTACATCCGTCTCACAAGTAATATTTTAAGACTAGAGACTCCAGATGTAATCAAAAACATCCTCACATAAAGTTGAACCCTGCTCGATCACTGTCGCTTATTGCGTTCTTTGGCAGTCCAGAACATTGGCTTCACCAGCCCAGTCATTATCTAGCCTGGGGTATAATCAACAAAATCATGAACTGGCAGTTTAGACAGCTTTACTAATAAATGGAGAGTTTTATATTAGTTTGCTGGTGATTTGACTAGAGGAGAATTTTTTTTTTTCTTCACCTAATATAAAGTATGTTTGGGATCTTTACACCTTGTTTAGATAATATATTTATATACCTTATAAACACTGATGGACATTATAGATAATGAAATGAACTGAATAAACTAATTACTTGAGCTGAAAAAATTACACCATTGTCTTCTGTTATGCTGCGATTATGTTTATAATTGATTATTTCTTTCAACACTGACACTACTATCTTCAGTTAAGCCAAATTGTTGAATTATCACAGAATTGATATACTTTATAGGTATATGAACTAAATAAACACAAAACTGACTTGAGCTGAAAAATGACACTATTGTCGTCTGTAAAGCTGTTTTATAGCGACATCGACACTTATTAAACCAAATTGCATCAACATCAAATCATCTTTGGATAAATAATGACACTGTCTTCAGTTGAGCCACTTATAGTGATTTATTATTCATTTAACTTGTTCTTAATTGATATACTTTATAGCAATTGAATTGAATGAACACTGAACTGACTTGAGCTAATTCTGAATAACCACATTGTCTTCAGTAAAGCTGCTTTATAGCTGAATTGAAATAATTGATGAGTTTTGCATCATCAATGCTGTTATTGAACTGAATCAACATCAAACCGACTCGAGCTGAATTAAGTCACTCTCTTAAGTTGAGTCAGTTATTGCTGAATGAATAAAAAAATTACAACCCAGGCTCATTGAAAATGCGTGCCTTTACATACATACCGTATCTGCAACCCTGTAATAATGTATCTTACTGCATGTTTCACCACAGTTTCAAAGTAAAATGTCGAGAGAGTGGCGCTAAAACACACCTTTACTATGTTTACTGCTGTATGTCTGTGGCATGATTTTAATAGATTGGTATAGGTATGTATTGCAGTGTTTTTATAATGCTGCTGGAGGTACATTTTGTGGCCATTCAGAATTCAAATATCCAGTGAGTGTCGCTAAAGATTGATGTTCTATCTCATATTGGAAATATCCCCTACACCAAACCTAAACCTAGCTGATAGCCATGAAGCCATGTTATTTTATCTTCCTTTCACTGATTTGTGCTGTTTTGTTGAAGCGTAGTTTCACTGGGTTTGAACCGAAGCTTTTCTAAGTGCATCGCTGTATCACGTGAGCTACCGAGAATACCTACTGGACTAGACAACTCATACATATGATGTATATGTGACGACAACGCTCAAAAGCTCAAAATTATTGTTTTAACATTTATAACATATGTCATAACATTCTGTGTGATAATTAGCCTTTATTAATCAAAAATGTTCCTGTAAATCATACTTTTGTGTGAAAAGGAATAAAAGTTATTATTCATTTAAACTGGAAACTGCAGCGATTCGTATGCAAGTATGTTTTTTCAGTTTTGCAGAAATGTATGAAGAGGCACGTACTTGCTGAAAAATGAACTTGTTTAATAATTAATATACTTTTTTATCAAGCAACACTGAACTGACCTGAGCTGAAAACACAGCCGAATGCGTGTGAAGACCTGGGTTTTTCACATTGGTCTGAATGAAAATACAGATGCATTCTTTGTCACTTGGTGCCAGACGGACCGAGCCGGACGCTGAGCTCTAGCCCTAGCTAGGGTTCAAGCCTCTAGGGTTCGGTGTCTGCCATCCTCCCCTCGACAGCACGCCAAATCTGCTAAACTTTACCCTTCTTGATTATGAGGAAGCCCGAACTCTTGAAACAACTGTCAAACTACCATCCTACCATCTACTACCATTCACATCTATAGTAGTCAACATTTGAAGTGGCTCAAAAAAGATTTATTAAAGTTGCCCTAAGAATTATCAATTTATAGCTGAATCTATTATGCTTTTAATTGATTATTTTTTTCAACACTCAATGAACTGAACCAGCATCAAACCGACTCAAGCTTAATAAAGCCACTGTCTTCAGTTGAGCCAAGTTTTGCTAAAATGAATAAAGAAATGAACTAGTTTTAAAATATAATTTTATACAGTTATTGAACTGAACTCAATCAACACTGAACTACTGAAAAGATGAAAACGACTTCTGTAAATTGGCTTTAAAGCCGAATCATATTTCTTTATGATTGACTAATTATTTTAACATCGACTCTGTTTTTGAAATCAACATTAAATTGACTCGAGCTGAATAAGAACACTGTATTAAGTTGATGTAAACTGAATATTTTATTATTGATAAACTTTAGAGTTACTGAACTATAAACTAAATCAACACTGAACTGACAGAAATGTAATAATTACACTACTGTCTTTTAGAGCTGAATTTATATTTGTCTTATATTTGATGAAGTTCACATCACTGATTCTGTTACTTCCCTGTTTTAATACTGTTAGGCTGTTTTGAAAAATCTCTATTGTTCAAAGCCCTATGTAAATAACGGTGACTTGCTTTGAAGATCATTCACCCAAAGGAAAAAAAAAACCTACAGATACCAGCGATCGAAACAGTGGATTACAACAGCTAGCGCAGAAAAACAACGCAGTGATATACCTCCACAGTTTGAGTGGATGGCCTTGACCCGCTCTCTCAGCATAATATAAAGACCTGCGGTTTCAACTCCGTAAGGACTGATGAGAAAATAAGACTCTGGGTGTGATAGAAATGCATCCATCACAGGAAGTACAGCCTTCACCATTCGGCAGAGAGGAAAAACTGCACCTAGACACACACACACACACATACACAGAAGGAATGAAAAACTCATTTGAAAACAGAAAGCTGAAAAGCAACCGATTTTTTTGTAAAGCTTGTGACGCCCAGTTCTCAAATCCCAAAGCAGAGAAACAGTGAATCGATCTCTGATTTATTGAACCATATTTAAATATATCAAATAGTGATTTGTGACTTTTAGTTCAGCAAGCAAGTCTTCTGCACAAATACATATTCTGGCTCTCGGCAGAGTAATTGGTTTTCAGATTGCAGTCAACCATCCTGTTGCATGGAACATTGAAGAATGTGACTGAAAGACCCTCATTAGGCGCTTTCCAAGCATATGGGCTTTTACTGTGCAACTGAGACCTTGTGTGAGCGTCTGTTAGGGCATAATTATTGATCTAACAAGATAAAGAAAAGCTCTGTATGAAACGAGTGCTTACACGGGTTTGCGTCTCGATGAGTGTTTCACCTCGAGGTGAGAGCATGTCATTCAGCAGGAAAGGCTGAAATTATGATCCGCTCACCTAGGTTTCTCAGTAATTACTTATATTGTGTAAATGCAAATTTGTGCATTGAATGCATTATTTAAATGAGCCCAATTACAAAGCTTCTATTTTGCTTCCCCGTCGCAGTCTTAAATTCTCTGATATCGCCTTCTGTGTCATTTGCTTTAAAGTTAATCCTAATGTCTATGATAAAAAGGGGTTCTACAAAAAAAAACCACTTTACTGAAGTTAGTACCAGTACACTTTTATTCAGAGTAGAAATTTATATAGATGCAAACACAAATGAGGCTCCGAGGGATGAAAGTCAGTTCAAGACAAGTCTCATTGTCTTTAGTTATGTTTGACTTTTATTTTTGTCTACAGAACATGTACTTTATGGAAACATAAAGATATTTAAAACATTAAAATATTAAAAACATATTTAAAACATTACATTTACTGATGCTCAATCCTAGCTTTACTGGCACAGGGATTCAGTGAGCGTCAAGTTGCTTCTATTATTAATATTACAAAGACGGCAGTTCACAAAAAATGAAACAATCGTGCATTGTTTTGTATTGGTGGTGTATTGGGGAGATGAACAGTTTTAAGAATAAATCCCAAAAGAAACTGATTTTTCTGCAGTGGTCTCTTATTTATTCTTTTAAAAGTTTTTGTTCATGTAATATATGTATGTGTGCTGTGCATATATAAATACATGCACATGCATGTGTATATTTTAGAAAAATAGATTATATTTTATATAAATATAAAATATAAACATAAATATAGACAGAACACACACATTATTTTGTATCTGATTAATAGCAATTGATTGTTTGACAACACTAATGTACATATCCACCCCTACACACACACACACACACACACACACATATATATAGTGTTGGGCAAGCTACTTAGAAAATGTAGTGAGCTAAGCTATCAGTTACTCTACATTGAATTAGGCTTAACTACACTAAAGCTACTACCCTGAGAAATGTAGCAAGCTAATCTCCAGCAACATGGTAAAAGTAGTTTAACTACATCTAAACTTTTTTTAATTTAACCAACTTCAAATCAATGCTACCTTAGTGACAAAAATGTCATTCACACATAATTGTGCAATTATTTATTGAACAATTGTTCCAAACCAATTTGGCAACAAAAAAAACAAACAAACATAATAACCATGGGCATAAATTTCAATTGTACTTACAAAGATATGTTAAAACTGTGCTTATTGTAGCACATCATTATTGTCGACTGCGTCTGTCTAGCACGCGCTATGAACACACAGTTCACATGCACGTACGCACTGTCATTATTGCGGCTGCATTGGCCCGTGTATGGTGGTGGCGTCATACTGATCTAGGATCAGTGATCCGTAGCATTTGTATTTCCGATTTGATTTAAGCATCAGAAATGCTTGGGAAAATGTAACATTAGCTTGTGTGGACGCTACCGCAGTACTTGGTCGATAAAAGAGCTTCGCTACTGAAAAGCTATTTGATTAGGAAAACAGTGACGCTACTGAGAAATGTAGTTAAACTAGTAGCGACGCTACTGCCCATCACTGTATATATATATATATATATATATATATTTATTATAAGCCATTGGTGTCTATGTCTGCATCATTGTTTTTGAGTTTTCCTTGCGGGAACGAGAAGCTCAGGCCACTGGCTCTGAATATTCAAGCTATGAACACATATGGAAGCAGAAATGGTCTTGTGTTTGTGAGAGGGTGGAGCTGTGAAGGACAACATACTCACCCAAGCACTGACTTGGCGCTCTCCTCTGGTTTGCGGACAGTGAACGGACTCGGGTCGAGGCCAACAGTCTTCGGCATGAACTCCCTGAGAGATGAGACGAGAGACAGAGACATGAGAAGCATGAATAACCATCTGCATTTGCAAAACATTTTAATATATTCTGTGCAGAAACAGCTTTTGAAGACCCTGAAGCTAAACTCAAAGCTCTTCACAGCAAACCATCACAGTAAAAGTTTGGTTTAACCTGATGAATGTAATAATAATAATAATAATAATAATTACTATTATTATTATTACTGTTATTATATTTCTAACAATTCCCAAAACTCATGTTTTTTCATTGTGTCCAATAAATTCTCAAGCATACCGCATTTGTTGCTTTTTTTTTTGACCAGGTGTGTTTTTGTGTTGAGTGTTTGTGTGTGTGTAGGTACCAGTGATGCGCGGGTTGATCCGAAATGAGCGCGTGCCCGCGGTTACGAGTCACCCAAAAATATTTTTAATGATATTCGGGTCGGTCGGGTCATTTGAAATAAACATGCCAATTAAACCTTTGTCATTTATATAGTACCGGACACATTTTTTTATGAAATACATAGGCCTACACATATATAATATCCTAAGCCTACTAATACAAGCGGGAAATCCTTATTTACCTTTTGAATGTTGAGCGTTATTAACATA
>JAUCMS010000045.1:17763734-17778185 GCA_032357445.1 Enteromius radiatus
ATAAATTAAAAAAAAAAAAAATAAATTATATATATATATATATATATATATATATATATATATATATACACATACACACACATACAGACAGTTTTATTTAAAAGTTTGGGCACCCCTGCAGAATCTGTGAAAAAAAAAATTCCCAAAAAAAGAGAGATTATTCAAAATGCATGTTACATTTTTCATTTAGTACTGTCCTGAGTAAGATATTTTACACAAAATGAGTTTAAATATAGTCCAAAAACAAGCAAAAATGATTAAAAAAACCCTCCTCAAGTTCCTTTCTTGGTTCTTAATACTGTGTGTTGTTATGATCTTTTGTGGCAGTTGTTCATGAGTCTCTTGTTTGTTCTGAACAGTTAACTGTGCACTGTTCTTCAGAAAAATCCTCCAGGTCCTGCAAATTCTTCCGTTTTCCAGCAGCTTTTGCATATTTGAACCCTTTCCAGTGATTGTATGATTTTGAGAGGGGTGAAAACTTTTGAACAGGATATGATCAAAGTTTTCTTATTTTGCTGAAACACAAAATACTTGCATGTTTCCAAAAAACAAATCAAGTACAATTTACCGTGATCTTCCAATTTAGGTTGGACTATATATAAACCTCTTTTGTGTAAAATATCTTACCCAGGACAGTACTAAATAAAAAATAAAAGGCATTTTGTACAATCTCTCTAATTTTTTTTTTTTTTTTTCCCATTTTCACGGATTCTGCAAGGGGTGCCCAAACTTTTGAATAAAACTGTGTGTGTGTGTGTGTGTATATATATATATATATATATATATATATATATATATATGCAATAAAATTATAAAATGATAAAAGCAGATACAATTATTAAAACTAAAAAAAACAAATATTAAAATAAATGTTATTTCAAAATATCAATAAATACTATTAGTATGCTTTGTACTAAAATAATACATTAATGTGCTATTGTAATCATAAAAAAAGTTTTGTAAAGCAAATTATTTTACAGTTAACTGCACTTTGTTATTGTTCTAATTATTTACCTATAGCAGCTAAATCAAGTCTTGCATGTGCAAAGGAAATTGAACTTTAATATTGAAAAATTAGCTGTACATCCACCTTCTTACAGGAACCACATACAGTATGCTTCTTTCTCAAAAAAAAAAAAATAATAAAAATAAAAAATCAATAGACATGGCCATCATTGGAGAATGATTCTTGTTTCTGGTCACTGTCCATACTAACCAACAACACCTGGATGCATGACGGCTAAAACAGCTGGTCATTTTAATGAATATAAATATATAAATATAAAGACTCCTGATGAAGGTTGTGTGACCGAAACGTTGTGCTAATAAAATTATACCTTCTCAAGCTGTGATAGTGTGCGGGAATTGCTGTCTTATTGAAACTACCTGCTTGGTATTATCCGACGCACCTACTGTATCAACTGCAGGTATGCGATGGAGTTTGTTCATTAATGAATATAAATATGCAATACTTAAGTCTTAGAAATAATTGTCAAGTTTATCAAAACACAGCACAGCAGAATTCCACAGACACAGATTCTGTACAGGCCTGGTTGTAATCCTGCTCTGTGGCATGTGTATGTGCGAGTGTGTATTTCCTGTTGCTGTGCTAATGAAAGCTCATTGACACCCTGATCACAGACCGTGCAACCACTGGGGCACGTCACTAATTAACACCGACATAATCCGTGTCCCGCTCTGACCTTTCCAGGCCTTCCAAGGTTTGTGCTGCTGGCACCAAAATTGATGTCAATTATTTCAGATTTCATGTTTTTTCACCATGAATAAGTATTGTCTGAAATGACTGATGATTATGTTTTCATGAAATGTGATTAAGAGGACAAAAGGAAGGTGTGCTTTGAATGGGCTCTTCCTGCTTAGTATTTCCTTTGATGATGGGCACATTTTGACGTGATTACATTTGTAGATTATACAGTCATTTATCCTGAGCTTTTTGATATTGGCCCAGAATTCATAAAATGCTAGAAATGGCTTCTGTTATCCAAGTAAGCCCTTCATAATCAATGAGAAAAGAGTCTAGTGAACTTTAAAGGGCTTCTTGATTGAGTATATACAGTGACCCCAAAACGCACTTGAATACTTAAGCCACACATCAAACTGAATTATATCACGTTATATAAGAAAATATCTATCAAAAGTGGAGTCTGCAAATAATAGATGCTAGAATTATTCTCAGAACTTTTAAAATAATGCATGAGACATTTTGTGGCTTCAGGGTCCAAACGGTTTTTGGGGGCACAAGCAATGCATGCCTGGAATAACAGCTGAGAATAACTTTTGGGGGAAAAGCTCTGGCAATGGTGCAGAGGAAAGCACAGAAACATGAAGAATAACATTTGAGTGTCAGATGTCAGCACTGTCTGGTGTTGTTTCACAGGTGACAACAACAACAACAGATCTGTTTAAGGAGGTCATGTTTAATGCATAAACATCGTCTCGCTGCATGCATTGAGCAATCTCAGGAAGCCTCATGTGCACATTATAGTTCAGGATGGTAAAATGTTCTTTAAAACAACCATGTAAGCTATTAACTAAAACCTATTTTTCACTAAATACAGGTTAAACGGTATATAAATACATCAAAAATGGAACATAAAATGTACCATTTGAAGAATTATTGATCGTATAACTTACCCCAAAACAAAATATGCATATACAGTATCATTTTATAACAAGTGACTATCTAAAAATAGGAAATACATTATAAGAACAAATACTTACTGTAGATCTCTGAGGGTTAAACTTGGGTTGAACTCTTTTACAAGGCCTCACTGTACCTGAAAGTTACACATCAACTGTCATCGTCCCCCGAAGCCCCATAGTTCTGAATCTCATAACCGTGATCACATCCAACTGAGGAGGAAATGAAAAGATACGTCATTTTAGAGAATTTATGACAATTTCATATTTGATGTATTTCAGGTTTAATAGTTAGCACATTTGGCGACTAATATCCCACAATCTTTTGTGGGGATTTTAAGGCTCTAGGCCTACTTTAAACTAAGAAAATTGCTCTTGGAGTCATATAATCAGAAAGAAAGCTCTGATGATTATATCCCAAGGATTTCATAAACGCTGATGATTTAGTATCGTGGCACCAACAACAGGAAATGAACAACAACAATAACCAGGGAGGCCATTTGTAAGAATTTAGGAACTGCAGTGAAAAATGTCTTGAATCTCAGCGTGTATATTTCCACCAAAGACATCCTTTTGAGAAAATGGAACATCTGTCTCTCTTTCGACATAGTTTAACGCTCATGTTTATACATCTAAAAATCGAACACTGTGTAGAAAATAATAGCTTAATATGTTCAAAACAATCACCAAATAAACCCAAATATGCAAAAATTGGTGAAATTTCTAATGCCTCTGACCATCACGACTCCGGCACTGCTTACAGGCAATTTGCTGGCTAATGATCTGAAAAGGAGATGACTAATCATAATAATAGCAGAACAAAAGTTAGTGGTAATGAAGTGTAGACTGTATCTACTGTTACTGTATTGCTGCAGTTATTTTCTTTTAATTGTTTAACTTCAGCTTAAAATCATTAAAAACTATTTATTTCAACTTGAGCTGCAACTTGGATTAAACTTAGTTTTAATCAATGAATAAAAACATAAGAACATATTATAGAATCAGTATCTGCTTGATAGTATAAAAGCTTTACACTGGACTAACCAGTAACATATTTTTGTCTCATTTCAGAGGACTGAAATGTCTACGTGAGTGTACAGTACATGTGCTTGCACTTAGTTACCAGGGTTAATTGACAATCTGATCCCTAAGATCTCTGTTAGCCGCTCTGCCATGACTCAGACCTTTCTGCGGTGATGCCTGTCATTAATGTTTCAGAGCTCAAGCACTCCGTTGAGACTGTTGCTTGGCTGCTGATGGTGCTGTATTGATAAATGAAAAGCATTAAGCAGAAGCTTGTTTCATCTGCTCAGTGCAGGAAGCCACAGAATCTCCTGGCATACCAATTTACACCCATCGCTTATCTTTCCTTGCTTGCGGTCTATAAGCACTCATGTTTATTTTTAAATATTTATATATATATATATATATATATGATATGGGGTTTTGGGGGTGGCTCTTTTAATACGGGCCAATAAGCAATCCCCTATAAACCACACCTTCGCATTGTTGCAGGACGTTCCAGTCACATTTCCACCTATATTTAATTGTTTTGTAGTCCAGATAAGGTTATATCCTTTTATTTATATGCAGTTAAGCTGCTTTCAGTCAACAGATCCATTTACTGCAAAACACACTCAGTAACACCTGGAGTGTGTTTTTACTGAACTCCCATCTGCAGGAACGAAATGAACTTTTGCCAGGAAACAAGCCAACTATCACATGACCATTAAATGGCCTCATCAGTTTGTGCCACATTTATATGCACTGCACAGATGTCAATACATTAGGTAAAATCAAAGCCAATAATAGGCACTTCACAGTGAAAAGGAGGCAGAAGACAATGAAAAAAAAAAAAAAAAACTCTCAGCTGTCCATGCAATGTGACAGTAGTTTTTTTCAATCAACACCCACACTTCCATTTGGCTTGCTCTTTGTACTAAAATCTATTTAGTTTTATTTGTCCTTTTCCTTTTTCACAGTTAAGTGGTGGGATACCGGTTTGACCTCAAAATAACTGAAAAGAAAAATATGTCTAAAGGGACACACACAAAAAAAAAGATGCACAATTCACTTTACGAGTTGCTTGAACGTAAATGTGTGTTGGAAGTGTGTGTACACATCTATCCTATATAAGGACAATCTTCCACCCAGTGTTTTTTTTAACCATCTCTATTTTAAAATCTCTCTCAAATGAGGCTGTTCTAAGATCCCAGAATGACTTAGTTCTGCACAGGCACCTCTCACAATAGTTGATTGACAAGACCGCCTTACTTTAGACTTGCCCTGGGTGAGCTGTCATCAGTCCACCATTGTGTCGACTTCAGTGCAGGAGAGGACTAGGTGTCTCAGATTAATCAATTGTAGTCTTTAGTTGTTGGATTAATGAATATAGAAGTTGACATTTACTCCCCACATCTAAACTGCTGAAGATGCAGAGGATTAACATTTTGTTACTTCCATTTTGAAGTGAATGCACCAATCTATATAAATGCATCTATGTTCACGCGAATTATTCATGATCCAGCTTTATCTACAGAAGAAGTGAGTATCAGGCCTCGTATCCACTGAAAATCCCAGGCGCTCTGCTAAAAATGCTCAAATGTGAGCGCTGGAGAGCACATTTTTCCGTTGGTTGCTATGAAAAAGAAGCTCAGTGCTTGGCATGCTCCTGGTGTTTTAATTGAAATTGAAAAAAATAATAAAAAAAATATGCTAGTTGTTTGAAAAACAGCTTTGATGGCTGACGTATTAACATATCTAGAACGGTCGAATAAGGCATCTACACACACACATATATATATATATGTTCTGCTTGTCACTCTGTGGAAGAGAGGGGCAGGGTCAGCAAAGCTTTTAAAGAGGTCATATAACGCCAATTTTTCACAAGCTGATATGATTCTTTAGGGTCTTAATGAAAAGTATGTAATAGGCCTATAGTTTGTTTAAAATTTCTTAATGGTAGTGCAAAAAAACACCCATTTTACCCTGTCAGAAAAACAGCCCTTTTCAAAACACTCTGTTCTGTGTACTTTAAATATTCACAAGCTCTGCTGACCCCGCCCCTCTTTTGCTAGGTACTCTCAGAGGATGTTTATTTAGCCATATTCATAGTCCTAGACCTTACATTCATAGTGAAACTGGCTAATTAGCACATTATTATGAAAGGCGATTTGCAAAGATTTATTAAAAGACATTATACTGACTGCTTCTGTAGGATGAATGATTCGCACGTTAGGGTGCATTCCCTTCAGAACCAAACACAAGTTAACGTTAATCCTCTGCGTCTTCAGCCACTCAGATGTTGGGGGTAAATGACTACTGCTATGTTCATATGCAACAAAACACCTCAATCGCTTAGGAGTCATGTTTGTCTATGCATCTCCGACTGATGATGGCTCAGGGCGGGTTGACGAAAACAGACCTGATTTTGACATGGTAAATAGTTTTTTTTCACTTCCATTGAGATATTTTAATCGAAATACGTAATAAACTTTTCATTAAGAGCCTAAATAATCATATCAGCATCCGCTTTTATATTCATAAAATAATTAATGTGGCCAGTTGGACCAGCTTGATAGATTCTACTGGTCACAGATAGATAGATACTGCAGTGTCAAAGTTAATTGAATGGTACAGTGAATCAAACGGCCTCGCCTCAGTGGTGTCTCTTTAGCTCTGACATGCACTTCTGCTGTGATAGTTTCACTCAAACACTATCTGCAATCTCTGTTCCTGTGTTTCGAAGAGACATTCAAGAATAATGCAGTTTTTTGCCTGGGTTATCTGCACTAGTTGATCATCCTGCTCTCATATTCGATTCATTGGACTCCCTCTGCGCTCTGGTAAGTATTGCGTTTCTGGTAATAAATGGCTGCCTGTGTGATAACGCTAATGATACTTTTCGCAATTAACCCGATGGTCTCGTCAGGTGGGCCTGAGGGGAAATTTGTGCTGATGGTGTCATTATGGGTTAGATCACAGCGAAAAGAGAATATCTGAAAAGAAAAGTCTACAAACGCATCAGGAAAGGAGCTAGAGGACAACGTCTTGTTACTGCAGAACCGCGATACGATTTTAAAAAGTGGTATTGATGGTGTGCGATGAAAGCGGTGCTCCAGCTTGACTGAGGACGCGTGTGTATACGTAATGTGTGTTATAAATTATTGGCTTCGTCTGACAGGGAATTGATGGGTTATGCTCGTGTGGTAATTTTCTTCGGCCTCGCGTCTCCTTCTTTTTGCTTGCCTACTTTGAACATAAAAGAGTTTTACTTTCCCCACAAAGTCTGTAGATTTTAACTCTCTTAATTTGAGCCTGATCCATAAGCCTATTCTATCCCACAAGGAACAAGAATTGACTCCTAGCATCTCATCCATTTGCTGTAGAAGCTGACCTATCGTTGATGTTACTGGGCTTTGAATTAGCAGACAGGGAGAGTTAAAGTCATGCATTCTAATCACACGCTAATCAGTCCAGATTAGAATTGATACAGAGAGAAAATGGATTCATCCCCTCACCCCTTGAGATTCTGGAGTTTAATAGAGATGGATAATGCTTGTGATATCTTTTTCAAAGACCCTCAGATTGATTGTGTGTCCATCAATACACAGTAAACAGATATCCAATGACTGACACTTGAACATCAGTGCTAAAGGACAACCCGTAATGAGTTTTACCTGAAATACAGGACAAATTCAAAACTGCACTGTTAGCAAAAAGTATGACTAAATGCTATTTAAACTTATTAGTGGTACTTGCCAAAGGCAAAGCATCACTATTATTATCTCACATACTTATTATTATTATTCCGTACAAATTTTGGCAAGTAACTCGTCCCGCAATGATACAATGATCGTACACGGGGCGACAAATCAGCTGAAAAATCCCATAGACAATGCATTGCAGCCAACTTTGACGGGCCAGCATCAAGTGAGAATTTCATAGAAACATGTCATTCACCACATTTGGAGAGGCTGGCAAGCTGTGCGAGAACATACCCTGCAATGGGTATAAGTTGTACCCCTGGGATGCAAGAGCCCCCCAAATTTGCCCCATTGACATACTATGGGGAGGGACGGCCCATTAAAAAGCATGATTTTTTTCCTACTATGGAAATTTTTTACTATGTGAAGCTGTCAAGCCACGCCCTAGCAACCGTTTAGAACACCATAGCAACTGATCCCATAGACTACCATTCTAAAAGAGGGATATCACAGTGTCATAGAGACATGGGGGTGGGCTAATTTGATTCAGGGCAGCAAACAGCCAATCATGAATCACCATAGACACTTCCAGGCCATGCCCTAGCAACCAAAACCCAAACAGGCATATCATCAAATCTGAACATCACAGACACATGGAAGTTGGGTTGTCCTTCATACTGGCAAGCAGCCATTGGAGTGTTATCATTGGTAGCTGCCAAGTCACTCCCTAGCAACCAAACAGAGTTCCATAGCAACCATCTAGCAAGACCTATATCTCTACATCAGAACATCGTAGAGACATGGGACTTGTTTTTTTTTACTCATGATAGTGAATAGCTATCTTTAAGATGCTAGTCTTGCTAGCAGTGAATAGCTAAATGCTAATAGTGATTAGCTAAGTGCTAAATCAGGATAAGAACGTGCTAAGAACTCTATAAAACTCCATAGAATTGATCTGTGACAAGTAGTAACGGCCTAACAACACTCTAACAACCACCCCAAGTACCTTAGCAACCGCCCTAGCAACCACCCCAAGTACCCTAGCAACCATAAAAGCAACACCCTAGCAACCAGCCAGGATACCTTAGCAACCACATAGCAACACCCTAGCAACTGGCCCAGGTACCCTGGCAACCACATAGCAACACCCTAGCAACCACTGTGAGGTCCTTAGGATCTATTTATCTATCTGTAATCTTCTAACTTTTAAACTTTAAATTGGCTTAATACTTCAAACTAGTTTAAACTGAAAACCTATAAAATTCTAAATATTTCTATAAGCTACTTCAAACTTTCTAGCTAGTCTTTTTCAAGCCAACTTAAAGTTTGCCTAAACTTTAGTTAAACTTATTATTACTCTTCTGAGACTAAAATTTCTCACTCCAACTCCTCCTAGAGCTTTAACTCTAGAGACTCCAAACTCAGTCCATATCTTCAGACTGATCTCACATGGACTGCTATATCTTTTCTAACTGATCAGACTTATGGTTTTCATAAAAATGAAGTTTAAAAATAAAATAAAAAATCCCATAGACTCCCATTCAGGGAATGTTCAGATGAGTCAAGACCCTGCCAGCTCCAGCTGTCAAAATTCAAATCTAAACACACTGCAGCCAATTAGACTCAATCAGACTTCCCTTCTATGTGCTATTTCTAACCCATTTAAACTCCTTTAAGCTTCCACTCTATTTTCTACTATTTCTAATTTATCTAAATCATGCTAGCAACATGCTAATAATTGTAGAAACTTGCTAATCATGCTAACAATGTACTAGTAACACCTTAGCAACCACCTAGCAATACTCTAACAACAATCCCCAGTCCCCTAGCAACCACATAGCAAACAACCTGGGTACCCTAGCAATCGCATTAGTAACCACATATAAACACCCTAGCAACCACCCCAGGTACCCTAGCAACCACATAGCAACACCTTAGGAACCACTCTGAGGTTCTTGGCATCTATCGGTCTATCATCTTTCTCTCTGTAATCTGACTGTCTATTTATCTATTTGTCTGTCTATCTGTAATCTGACTATCTGTCTCTCTATAATCTAAAATGATAATATAATCTAATATAGATTATAATCTAATATAAAAATATCTCAAAAAAAAGATATATATATATATATATATATATTAAGAACAGTTACAGAAAAATAAAATAAAGCATATTTCGTTACCTATTGAAGGGATCAGTAGAGCAGATTTTACCATTGCTGTCAATGTCAGAGGCAGAGTGCACTTCCACAGTACATGCAGCATCTGCGTCATATTCACAATCTCAACCATACTCTCAAAATTATTGTTTTCAATGACTCCATATTTAATATTTTGATCTCTAGCAGCTTATTCACTGCATCCAGCATCAAATGGCAGTGACGTTTAGGTTTCATTGTGTATAGTACTTGCTCTGTGTGGCCTCCACGTGCCTGTATGACCTCCCTACAATGCCTGTTCTGATGAGTTGGCGGATGATCTCCTGAGGGATCTCCTCCCAGACCTGGACTAAAGTGTCTGTGGTGCAACGTGGTGTTGGTGGATGGAGCGAGACATGACAGGTTACCTCTGGCGAGCACATGGAGGGTGCAATCCAAAGAACGGTCCCTCCCTGCCAAAACGGTCATGCTGGAGGATGTTGCAGGCAGCAGAACGTCTCCAGACTCTGTCACGTCTGTCACATGTCCTCAGTGTGGACCTGCTTTTATCTGTAAAGCACACCAGTGGTGAATTTGCCAATCTTGGTGTTCTCTGGCAAATGCCAAACGTCCTTCATGGTGTAGGGCTGTAAGCACAACCCCCACCTGTGGACGTCGGCCCTCATACCACCTTCATGGAGTCTGTTTCTGACCGTTTGAGACTCCTTCTCATGCTACCACTAGAGTGAAAGCACCGCCAGGATTGAAAAGGGATCAAAACATCAGCCAGAAAGCATAGGAACTGAGAAGTGGTCTGTGGTCACCACATTGGGGGTGTCTTGCTAATTGCCTATAAGTTCAACCTGTTGTCTATTCCATTTGCACAACAGCATGTGAAATTTATTGTCAATCAGTGTTGCTTCCTAAGTGGGCATTTTAAAATTTTTAATTCTGTCATTTACTCACCAAGTAGTTCCAAATCTGTATGTGTGATCTATTCCTTTAAGGGTTAACTATATGTTGCAATATAAAAAGTCAGTAAATACAGTTATTTTACAATTAATACATAGAAGGCGTCCACACCAGCAGATGATATCATCTGTTTATTCTAAGCATACAGGTGTCTGTCACTTTAAATTCTTCAGCTTGTTATAGCAGGATGGCGTCTGATTGGCTGTTAATGTTTGTGTCATTCATCAGCTGGAAAAAATTGTTCTAAAAGTGATTCCAACTATATATTTTTTAGCTATAACATTGTTATAGCTGTGGTGTGGATTCTTAGATTTTAGAACTATATCTTTATTGCTATCTTAATAGTTATCATAGGTCTTTATAGTTAGTTGCTAGTGTCGCTAAAGCATAATAATTAAATAGTTTACTATAAGCATACACTGAAGTTATGTTGTCTGCCACCTCAAATGCTTGAGCTATGGGGATTCTGTGTGGCTGCCAGTGTTCATCAGCTGGAAAAATTTGTTCTGAAATTGATTCCAATGATGTAACTCTTCTTTGTCATTATCTGTGGTGCGGACTGTTATTATAGAATGAGAACAATTACTAAAACTTTAGTTATCGTCCTTGGTATGAGCAGCCCTTAATGCCCTGCACACTTCATATTACTTGTTTCAAGTGCTTTTCAGAATAAGTAAGTGACAGTGATGCTCACTTTGGAATGACTTTTCCCCCATTCATCAAGCAGAATCCTCAGAAAGTGGAATTTGGCAGTCATAAGGGGGATAATTAATGTGAAGGAGAATAATAAAGCATATTTACCAGAGAAAATCAAGCTAATGCAAGTCCTCAAGCCTAATACAGAGACAGATAGGTCCTAATTATCAGTTAATCAGTTTAATTACCCATAATTAGCCGCTTCTAATTATCCTACCATTTTGGTCTGCAGATACATCATCAACATCCACGTCACAAAAGCCTTGTATTGTCAATTTACAACGAACCAACACAAGACACACACGGCTTTCCAAATGACTGTTGGCCAACAATCAGTCATTAAGTCATTAACCTGATTAATGCATACAGTTAGTTATGATTACACAAAGATGAAATCAACTGATGATGCACGATTGATTTTTTTTAAATCAGAACATATACACTTAAGTTTATGGGGGATCCTTTTTTTTTTTAAGTAAAAAATATGCACTCTGAGGGAACTTTTTACAGCTTAAAATTATAACGGCTTCTGCCTCCTACTGAGTAAACAGTATGCAATATTTAGCAGTTGTTGTGAAGGAGAAAGACACCTCTCTAATGATCTAATTCATTATTCACTGTGTGAGTTACAGATGGCGAGGGTGAGAGATCTGCATCTATGTGCTAATGACGGCCTGTCAACATGATATCGCCTCTCTATACAGCTTCCTTAGGATGGGAATAAGAGACTGCAGATGTTAATATATGCCTTAAACAAAAAAAAAATAAATAAAAAATCCAACACGCACTAAACAACAAGAGTGCGTCAGTGGCCTGTAAGTCATTGCATACTTAAGTGTTGATGTTAGATAACACATACTTCATGTTTGATTGTCCATTAAGACAGCAATCAAGCATCAAAAGCCTTGATTTTTTTATATTTTACTGATGTTGTATGACAGACTGAGACCGGAAAACAACTTGTGCACCTATATAGCGTTATCAAAATTTTGGGCAAAAACGTGCATTATAGTAGGCAACCTGGAGTGCCAATGTCCAGTTTAGCTCCAACCCTGAAAAAAAAAACAAAAAACAACCTCACCTGCCTGTAGCCCTTGTAATTCCGAATACCTTGATTAGCTTGTTCAGGTGTGTTTGATTAGGGTTGGAGCTAAACTCTGCAGGACACTGGCCCTCCAGGACCGACGTTGCCTACCCCTGATCTCCAGTATCAAATCAAAGCACAGTTCATACAGATGTAAAACCAAGCAGTTTTCTGCTGGTCATTGCAGACCCATGTGACCACCTTCAACCTGTTTGTTAACAAACAAATAACAAACTGTATGCTGTTCAAGCTAAAGATTAGTACACAATTCAGTTCCGTACTTTATGAGTCCAGTAATTAGCCTAGGACAGGAAAATTGTACTTTAGGCACAAGGAAAAGCAGATTATAACATGTAAATGTGATATAAACACACACACAATTCTACACATATGTAGAAAGGTTTGCCTTATCATCCTTTTTGCACATCACTTTGACCAGTTTACTTCATTTATTTATTTACTATGCTTTATAAATCCCATGGCTTTGAAGAGTTTGTGTTCTTATATTTATGATTCCCTGAGTGAGAATACTTTAGTATAAGAATCCCAACAAATCAAAGCGACTGAAAGCAAATGGGATATATTCATGTGGTGTTTGATAAAAGTCCTCTTCACATAGCGGACATGTTGTGTTAGAAAATCACTGCAACATTTTCAGTATTATTCTGTACCACAAGAACTTTAAATCCCTGCTGATCTTCGGCGTTATATTTCCTTCTAGCTGCTCCTTGGTAAGATGCTCCTCATGTCCGAGAGTACCATGGATCTGTAGTTGCGCTCCAGCCCCTCCATGTACTCCAGGTAATTACTCACTCTGAAGCTGTGGATTGGTTCCTCCTGCAAGCGGGGCAAAAGAAGCACAGATTTGATGAGCAGCGCTTGAGAGAGCCAGTTTGCGGAAAATAGGTAGAATGGATTTATAACAGCTTTAGAATAGATTGCGCTCAATCCGTTTCGATGAGAGTTTGATATTCTTGATATTCAGTCTGAGCAGATCCTGATTATCCTGCACACGGAGTGGCTAAAATCACCTTGAAAATTGTGTACTGCTGAACGAAATCATGCAGGATTTTACACATTATAAATATTGTGGCAGATCTCACTGCCTACGGTAACAAAAGGCATATATTAATGAAACAAGAGGTCGCTGTGTGAGATGTGGCTACACGTTTAGATGCTAAATAAACAATGCACCGCCTAATATACTCTGACATTTAGCTGTGGATAAATAATATTGTTTAGACAAAGCCAAATGAATTACATTTTGTTTACGATGAGTCAGCGAATGCAAGTCCTAAAGCTGTGCCTCAAGTTACAGAAGGACACTTCGGTTCATGGTGAATGGATGAAAATGAGAGAAAGGATAATAAACCTTTATGAGTTTGCCGCGTTAAATAAAATATGCCTGCAGTGTAAGCAGTTTTGTGATATAACTGCAGACCACAGCAGCTGGTATGGCAATCACAAACAAAATAGATAAGCTCACAATGCTTTAAACGCAAACAAAAAACTAATGACTGGAATAGCCTATTACAAAACAAATGATAAACACTTGTATCCACTGCTGATGAAAGCTAGATAATGCCATACATTTTAATACGGAGCATCTTTATATACAAATGAATAGTCAGATAATAAAAAAAAAAAATAAAGGTTGTGAACAGGGAATATGCTGCTCTGATGACAGAAAGTTCACAATTTATTTGGTGAACTGTTAAAATTCTTTGGTGAACTTGTAGGAATACTTCACCCAAAGATGAATTGACCATCGAGCCAGTCCACACTTTTAAGAATTGCTTTTTTTTCAAGGAACACAAAATTGGATGTTTTGAAGGAAGTGTGAAAAACAAAAAAACACATAAATGTGACCCTGGACCACAAAACCAGTCTTAAGTTGCTGGGGTATATTTATAGCAATAGGCAAAAAATACATTGTATCTTCATGTTCCAAGATATTTTGTAAATTTCCTACCATAAATATATTAAAATGTTGAATAGTTAGAAAAGATATGCATTGCTAATAACTTAATTTGGATAAGTTTTGAGGTGATTTTGTCAGTATTTAGATTTTTTGTTTTGCATGCTCCAGGTATTCAAATGCTTGTACCTCAGCCAAATAAGGAAAGGACAGGACAGGACATGTGGCCAGGTATGGTTTCCCATACTAGGAATTTGTGCTCTGCATTTAACCCAT
>JAUCMS010000045.1:17781807-17806427 GCA_032357445.1 Enteromius radiatus
TTTTCCAGTTTAGACAGCTCTTAACATTTATTTTAATCTAGGACTAGTCTTAAACCCTGTTCGGGAAACCGGTCCATTAAGTTTTTGTTAACTTTTGTTTTGGATGGGATTAATCGCAATCAATCGTTTGACAGCACACACACACACACACACACACAGATTGCAGTAAATCTTAACACACTGCCTCTAACTCAATGACCAAATGCACTGAAGACAACAATTTGTTTTAGTGCAACATTTCATTTGTAAAACAAAAAAAGTGAACATTTTACTGATGATACTGAACTCTGCTTTCTCTTCACATAAACAATAGATTAAAAAGAGGCTAAAAACATGACATTTTTGTACACAGGAACACTTGTTTGTATGCACCCTTAGAATTATTTCAGCTTTTTAACAGACACACACACACACACATATAGCTACATATATAGCTAACTAAAGGCATATTCCATTCTAACAACAGAAGTGAATTTCAGGCACACAGAGAAATACATTTTCCATAGTCATGTCAGAGCAATTATACCAGCCCTATTGAAAGTGTTCAAAGGATAAAAAATATGTTTGTCCTTGACAGCTAGAAAAAGGTCACATCTGACTCAGTCTGACAGAAGACTCCAGGCAGAGCTTTGAGATCATGCATATAAACCCCAGACAGAGTGCAGCGTTGAGTAATCACTGCATTTGTCTATGAAGATTGTCAGTCATTCAGGTCATAGCAGAATGTCCTTGCATCTTTATATTTCTACCCTGGCATTGTAACACTCATTCATTCCAGCGATCACGAATCAAACCATTGGTGATTTAACTCCCCACATAGATTTTGTGATGAAGTATGATGAGCTTAAATACAGGACATCCTGTTGGACATGTTCTGTCTTTTTTGTTGACAGATTGATGAACAATTCTCCTTACTAATTTGGGAAGACGTTGCAGCTCTGGAACACCAAAAAAAACAACAACAACAAAAAAAAACCCCAGATCTGCTAAACAAAATAGGTACAGGTTGGTGTTGGTCTGCTTGGTTATTTACCAAGAGAGAAGATTGGTGTGAAGTAATTAAAAACGAAGTATTTAAAACATAGCACCTGAGAGGGAGTAAAGCCAGACATCCTGAAGGCAGAAAAAACCAGAGGAACCTCGGCCTTGAGCAACATCTCAACGTAATGAGCGGTGCAAGAGTAGATGGGATGAATGCCAGACTGAGCGATCTCTATAGGGAGATGTACCTAAAAACACAAAAAAATAAATCCATAAAAGTATGAAGATGCATTGCGCAAGGTGCAGTGTACTGTATGTGATCCTGAGCAATTCTTACGTGCCATGACTGATCATGAAGTGCAAATGAGTTTAGAGAATTCTGCACAGGGCAAGATCTGCAGTAAGTAATGACTTTATTTTAGCCTGTTCTTCACACAAAGCTATGATGCGACTTTAGAAGTATTGTACATAAACACAAAAGCACTTTTATGATGCTTTTCTGGCCACCACGGAAAACAGTAGAACACCACACATGCTAATGACATGAGCAAGCTTTTACTGTATTAGCTGCCTCTGCAGCTTCCTGTTTAGAGAGGACTGTGACAAATGTGAGGGCTGCGTCTTCTCTTTTACCTGATTGTCATCATTGTCTCTCAGCTAAATGATTTACATGCACAGCCACTCTGACAGCACAGAAGTATGGAACTGTAATCAGACAAACTCTTGTGACTGCGTGTGTGTGTGTGTGTGTGTGCGTGGAGCATTATTATATCCCGCACATATTTTTACAGCTGAAACTCTATTAACTGAGCTGTTTACTATCCGCTGTTCCGAGAGAGAGAGAGAGAGAGAGAGAGAGAGAGAGAGAGGGAGAGATTTCTCCATCCAAATTTAATGGGAACCATAGTAATGACTATTGCCCCAGTAATATCATGATATCCAGCATTTCCTCCCAGTATTAACTTTTCCTATGCAAATGGAGATTAGAATGATAATGCAGGTCAAAATGCTGAGTTTTGTTTATGGCGCATGGATATGAAAGCTACAACAAGCATATGCATAATATAAATTCAGAACATTACTAAACATGAGACGGATGCTGTTATTAGTACTACAAAATTTGGGCTAAGCTTAAGACATTTAAAGGTATAGTTCACCCAAAACACAGCAAGAGTGATTTTATTTAATCCAAATATAGATAACAAAACACAAAACTTTTAGATTTTATTATATTTTAAAATTGTATTTATTCTTGGAAAAGCTGAGTTTTCAGCAATCATTAGATTTCAGTATGACATGATGCTTTAGTAATCACTTAAATGTTAAATATATTGATTTGCTGCACAAGAAACATAATTTATTATTAGCAGTGTAAAAAAAACTGTTGTGTTGCAAGACGTTTATTTGAAATAGACATTATTTAGAACTATGTAAAACATGTCTTTTTTTAATCAATTTAATCCATCCTTGCTGAATATAGGGATTTATTTAAATTACTTAAATTACTTCATTATTTGGGGGGCAACCTAGTACTTTAATGTGCTGTGTGTACAATTTGTTACTCCGGTCTAAGCAACCACAGCAAGTACTAAATGTTGGAATGAATGAGAAGAAAGACAAATGATACAGGCTGTAACTTACAGAGCTGTGCAGTCTTGGGGGCCACAGAAAGGCAGACGGCAGCAGACGGGAGAAACGCAAGAGCAGACTCAGAGAGCGACCCACGTCGCCATGCATGAGCAGAAAAACTGTGGAGGCAAACCAATCGTGACCAGGATAACCACCCTGGAAACAGGCTGATGGTCGAGTCAAGGAATCTTTAATACTTTCTAGAGGTTGACCTATTTCTTCCAACCACTACAATGCCAAAATAGTGAATCCATTCTTTGTGTTCATGTTTTATCATCACTTGAATGCAGACAGGTTTCATTAGAAATACAACATTTTGGAAAAAAACCCTGAAAAATGCATTTTTATCAAAGTACTGCATTTTCAAGCGAAATACTCTGAGATATCATATTCTTTCACCTGTAAATAATCATATGAATAAATTAAATTGCATTAAGTAAACAGAACAGACACACACACACACACACACACACACATTTAGGCTACATACTTAAATATATACCTATATTATGACAACTGTAATTTTTTTCGAGCCTGGTAGATCTGGGATGTTCCCTAAATTATTCAGGACATGCGCTAGGGCTTGCCTTAACGTAATCCATCTAGAACAGGGATTGCCGTTGCTTTTTTTAGAAGTTCTAACCAAGTGATCTCTAAACTTAAAAAAAAAATGGCTTGCATATCCAATTATGTTTTGGGCCTAATTATTCAAAAAAACAATGGTATACAGCAAATTAGACTATTGTGCACAGTCAAATAAAACTTCAGAATTTTTGTAATAATTTGCGTGTCACAATATTTTAATGAGAAGGATACAGAGCTCAGAAGTGACATTGACTCTTTGTTGAGAAAGGAACTCCTGACAGTGCTTGAGCAGAAGACACAGATCTTGCTCTGAATCTTCTCTCAATAGCTTTAGGAACTTGCCATACCTACACACACACACACACACACATAGCATTTTACATAGCAGCTTCATTTAATACCCCATTCAAGACCTTGCTAAACAAAGGTGAAAATACATTGTTAAAATGTTCTTCCCCAAACACCAACTTACGGACATTTACATAATTAGACATTTCTCAAGGCAATATTTCTTGACTAATAAGAACAAATTTCGCAACCGAATTAAATTCAGTTTTATCACGCTTGTACAGTCTCTCCCTGGGAAACAGCACCAAATGAAGGTTAACAGAGAGTTACAATTATCCCAATGTGCTGAGCACTAGAATGCATTGCCTGATTACAGTCGTTGTGGATTGCCTTAAGACAAAATATCTAAATGGGTTCATATTGAGTTTAACTAGTGTGCTGACATACCATAGAATGCCAGTGGCTCTCAGGGAAGCTGAAATAATTTCTGAATATTTCAGCGAAAATCCCTTTCCTAAGCAGTATATTTGTCCTGACTTGCAGGAGAAAAATGTGAACATTTGTAAAGCAAAATACATGTGTTTATTAATAATAATTGCATTGTTTTACTTTCATAATGATAATAATACATGTTTATAATACTGCATGTTTTATGAAGGCAAATTTAAGACTTAATTTTTAAAATTCATTTTACAGAAAAAAAAGCTTGTATATATAAATATGAAAATAACATTGTGTACATTTTCTTCCTGCATTTTTTGTCTTGTTTTCCAATAGATACATTCATTTAGCAGAAAAATTGATCAAAATAAAGAGAGTTTGAAATAAAAAAAAAAATCTGCCAATGGGCTAATAAATAATTCAAAAGGAAAACAAGTTTTCGAACCTCACTGAAAGATGTTTGTTCTTGTTCCAAGTATCCACTTCATCTTGTAATGTTATTTTTTGCAGTGCGTGCATGCAACATTGAATGCCTTCAAGTGTACTGTAGTGTTTAACAAAAGAACTTCAAAGTTGATCTACAAACCCTAACCCAACAGCATTAAGTTTAGCCTGGATATGGCATGTATATTACCTGAGGGATATCTCCACACCTAACTGCTCCACAGATGACAGGCTTCGAGTCTTTACACTGTGGTCCACCACTGAAACCAAAAAAAGAAAAAAGAAATTACATCCCATTTGCACCTCCTCTTCAAATACCCATTTAATTTCAGCAAATGGAGCGCAGAGTAACAAAGAGCACTGCAAAATGTGCTGTTAAATAATACATTTTCATTTCAGCATCGGCTTACCCACAAATCAACATCAGCTGCGTGATCTACATTCATCATGCTTAAGAATGGCCTTAATTGAGTGAATGCCCTTGGTGAGACGGAAATGGGCCCACTGATATAATTATGGGGCCATTCCTCCATCCTCATTAATATAACAACGTCAGGATTGTAATGATGACATAATGCAGATAGATGTGCACCTTGTGAAGTGACTGGCTGGCAAATGAACCAATAGGAGAGAAGGGTTTAGGCCGAATGACAAATCATACTTCCTGCTGCTCACATCAGTCAGCGATTATGACATGAACGGCTAAGTGAGATGAAGTGTGACAAGTCACCCCTACTCCTCTGCTAAATGAGAGGGGAGGACACAGACATAGAGGTGGATGAAAGGAGGAAACGAATGCTAGAGTAACAAGACACCATAATACTTGCCATGTCAGGCATTCATACATATACCCATATATCCTATTTGGGAAAGAAGTCATTTTTGTAAAGTCTCATCAGTTAATCTATCATTTAAAACTTTACAAAGGAACTGCTTTTTATATCTTCTCTCTATGGTAAAATCAATAAGTAATTAAAAAGGTATTAAAGCATAAAAATGCTAGAAACATTTTCACTTGTAGTCTCTGACTCCACACTTCATGAAAGAAGATGCTTGTCGTTCAATTAAAAGTTCATGAGCTTGCCAGAATCCAAACCACTAATAATCTGCAGAGTTAGCTGACTCCTGACCCTTACCGTACTTAAAAAACGAGTTTTCAGAGACTTTCAAAGTATGAAAACTTTAACTCTCACTGAATAGAAAATGTGATGTTTTGAGAGTGCAGACATCGTGAAAGATGTTTAATTGATGTCATGGAGTCAAATACAAAGCAAAATAATCATTAATTATTATTATAAATATTATAACAATAATAGGTTGAGACTTGAGAGTGGTGCAAATTTTGTCAAATCATTCTTTTGAAGTGGTCACATTACTCAAGCCAGCAGATATTCCTTGCAGCTGGGATTTAAACAAAAGAGCATGACCAATATTATTTCCTAGAACCATTATGTTTAATAAATGAAAACCCCACAGAGTCTCAACTATTCGACCATTTTCTAAATAATTCTGCTTGCGGGAATGGAAAGCTGACAAATCTCATCCAGATGGATTTTCACAATGAGCATACCATGGTGAGCTAACAGTATGTCCTAACCAGAGGGGGAGGCAGAAAGTTTCGAGCCAAAATCTTTTTTTTTGAATCACAATCACCTCCAATCAGAAAATATTTAATGTATAGTTATGAGAAGCATGAGTATGATGTGTTTTTAATTCCATATACTGTACGCTCTGTGAATTGAATAATGTCTCTGTTAGCTTTCTGCAAGTTGGTCACATAAACAAATCCTTTTTATTAAACATTAAAGTGCTGTTTACTGACCTTTATATTCAGCCGGTGGAAAGAAGCAGTCGGTGGATGAAGACGAGAGATGCAGCACGACCCTCTCCAACAAATCGGCAAGAACTGTGAGAGAAAAGATACATGAACCATCAAGGCAATTTCTTTTTAATCAAACCTCAAGTCTCCAGCAAAAGAGCCTCTTTCATATAAGGAGTGGATGCTAGAGAAATTAAAGAACGTTTTAAGCCACAATACACAAGTTTAAATATAGATTTTTCAAAGTTTACTTGCGATCTCATTTTTGTGTAGTATTTATTTTCCTGTTTGTTGAAATGCATAACTCCAACAATGCACAAAACTCAAAAAATATGCTGAGTAACTGTTACTCAAACGTTACTTTAAAGGAAGACAGAAAAGCTTAACACAGTGTTAAACTGAATCAGACATTGGCAGGCATCCAGTAACTGCATGTATTAAGACACTGGCCAACGGTAAACACCCACAATAGAACTTGAAATATTTTTACTATTAATCCAGAAAACACACACTCAAAGGTTTTAAAGCTATAGATTAAAAAAAAAAGAATAATAATAATAATAATTGTGTGTAAACAGGAAAGAAGTGTCAAGAAAAGAGACATAAACAGTAACACTGTAAATAAAATAGGGCTGTCAATAGATACAAATATTTTTAATCGTGATTAATTGCACTCTTTTATGTGAGATTAATCACGATTAATCACACACATATCATGAAATTAAGCTTATACAATTTATCTTGTTTAATACGTTAATGTTGCCATTATTTACTATATCCAGCAAAGTAAACACAAAGATTGAAGGATGATTCTCACAAAACTGTATTTTCTGCAAGCTTATTTCAAAATAAATTTACATATATTTTAAAAAAATAAATAAAAGAGGAAACTTGGGAGACTCCAAAAGGACACCAAATATGATATAAGGCTAATAATACATTTGCACACACTGACTAAACACAGCAATATACACAAGACAAATTAAAACATTATCCTGAATGTGTGTGGAAACAAAGTGAAGGTCCTGTCTGTGTATGAGTAAAACATATGATCTGTGCATCAAGTGTGCTCAAACACGCTGTATCAGAATCAAGCATGCTTACGACTCCTGTACGTCACCGCAGACATCTTTACCTTGACTGCACTCATCACCCATCAAAAACTGTGGTGGGATGTTATGATGCTGTATTTAATATTGCGCAATGCCTGAGTGAGCTCTTGTACTCCTTGGAAACAATCACAAAGCTTGTGTTTTAAAGCAAAATACACTGGAATTAATAATTCACTGAAAACGAAACGCAAGAATCTATTCTCTCTGCCATCTCTTATCATTAGCCCAGTTTTTTACAGATTGCTTCAGTGGATTGGTCTAAAAAGCAAGTTTGCACTTCATTGTAAACAATCTACTGTAAATTTAAAGAAACTGATCTTTCAGAATTAGAGATCCTGAATACATGCATTTATAAGTTTCCTTTTCCAAAATAAACAAAAGCCGAAACATATAATGCAACAGAGCTGTTTTGAATTTTGAGCTGTTTGTTGGGTCATATCATACATTTATCATAATTTTATTTGTTTACCCTCCAGCCCACTTTTAATTTGCCAAAGCAGTCATAATTTAGTTTTTTTTTTTTTTTTTTCTGGCTATTTTTCCACTCTCTCTCTCTGCCCCTTAAAATTAAACAGGCCTTTTTTGCTGTTGTGCCTTTATGTTCTCTATGTAAATGCCCTCTTTGCATGTGAAATGAGTAACAACACTGACTCACGAGCTACGACTTTGCTGTCAAACTCAATATAGTTTGCTCTGAACCGTCCTTCAACAACAGCTTCTTTGCAAAGCCTGCATTACATTATGACAGGCTCACGAAACAATTTGCTCTGAAATTTGCTGCAGAAAAGAATAGGATTGTAGTAGGATAGGATAGGTGCTGGAAAGCATAGGATATTGTTCATTCTTCTGGCATTAAGAAGAAGAGTCTGTGCCTGAGACACTCTTAGCAGTTATCCTACTTCATCCTTGTTACCTCACAGTGACCAGGCAAATGCATTGTTTTATTAAACAGATATCAGATTTCTTGTTTCAACTCCTATAAATGCTGTAAAACTTTGGTATAAGATTAGAGATTTGTGAATTTCAGACAGAGCTGAATGCGGGTCATACCGTATCCAGTGAGAGTATTTGACTTTGTAGCCATGATCTTGCAGAACTGTCTCCTGCAGTCATCCATCCAGCTAGCATCTCTTTCTGTTTCTTTAGACGAGGCCAAGAAAGCACTGATCTCTGACTCTGAGAAGAAACAGGCACAGTGTTCATTTTTAAAAATGATTGTCTCCTGGCAAAAACATTTGAACACAGTACACAATAAATTCATTTACTGATTACATGGCCTAGGACAATCTGTGACTGACTAACTGAATAACAATATACTGTCTCAAGCCTAACATTTAAAGACAGACTAAAATAAACACCATCGAGGCACTAAATAGGCTTCTTCCGCATACTGATGCTTCTTCCTAAAGAAAGAGTGTTTACTAGGCATTAAGATCCTCTAGTCCCTATTTATTGAGCTGGAAAAAGCTGTCACGTTGAAATAAAGATGTATTGCTGTAACAATAAAGAAGAGAAATGAGTCTGTCATAAAGAGAGAATGTGCCCTTGAAGTTACTACAAAGTAGAACAATGTAAACCACTGAATTAAACTAATGGTTAAGGGAATTGCTTTCATAAATTATAAAAATAATCGCATAACGCATACATACCTGTATAGTAAAATCTAATGTTAAGCACATTGTTCTTACCCGGTTTAGTGCGGGGAGTCTTGGGCACATCGAGAATGTAATATTTAGGCAGGGGGTATGTAGACACCATTGGCCATGGGTAAGGATCATTCCCCTGAGGGACAGATGGGACATTTTCCATAAATATGGTATGGAGTGGTTTCCAATTATTATTTTTTAAGCTGTAAGAGGCAAAATCTCATGTTTTTATAAGCTGTGTTAAACTATTAATGTATATAACAAAATATTATTTTGTGATGTAATATATTTTTGGCATATTCTGTTAAACTAATATCAATGTGTGATATTTAAAAGTTAAACAGCTTTTTTAACACTGACAGAAACATTTTTGAGCACCAAATCAGCATATTAGAATGATTTTTGAAGGATCATTTGATACTGAAGACTGGATTAATGATGCTGAAAATTCAGCTTTCCCATCACAGAAATAAAATGAATTTCTTTCAGTAATTACTGTTTTACTATATTTATGATCAACTAAATAAAGCCTCAAAAACATCAAAAATCTGTAGTGTATAAAACTAGTGTATTTTAAGTTATTTTAATTTCATTCTTTTATGTTAATTTAATAAAACATAATACTTGCAGTAGCTGGATTATAGCTGTGAGCACAACACTGTTACCCCTGGCAAATACATTTATCAATATCCTCACACCAACCTTTGGTCTAAACCAAGCTAGACACTAGTACTGAATGACAGCTTACTAAGGGAGATCAGTCTGACATCTGCTTTCACTGTCAAAAACACATTTTTAACACATTTCATTAATTACTAAAATAATAAATATTTTTTGCAGTTTCAAACCAAGAGCCTAATTTCAGAATAAAACAAATGAAAAGCAAAGGTGTAACACACAATGGCTTTGTTTGTCAAACACAGAGGTGTGCAGGTTTATTTGTCGTTCCAGTCGTTGCAATCACCTAAAGATGTGTCGAGTCATCAACCAGAGCCTCATTCTATATGACATGAATGTCAAATTCTGTCATCACTCAAACTGCCACATATGCATCTTCTGCCTTGTTTACAAACCTCTTTACATTACAACAAAGGCTTTATCGGCAAAGCTCTTTTTTTTTTTTTTTTTATAATTCCGCGCATGATTCCTGAGACATCTGCAATACAATCCACATATGCAACTGCCAAAGCAGCAGTAAACCCCTCCATGGAGATTGTATTGATATATGAATACTGATATATTACACCCCTTTATGTTTCTTAAATACATGGGATGTAGATAAAGCATCTAATACTAGAATATTGACTGGGGACTCTTAAAATTGTGAAAAGCATCCTGTATTCAATAGCAGATTAAATCTCATTTCACATACCTTTACCTAACTGAATATCCAGCACTAAAATGATTTTAAACGATAAATAAAAATAATGTGTACTGCAACCAAATTACATTCAGAGACACTTTGCTTCCATGGTATCATATCTACAACACGATCAACTCAACACTGTTTATTATACTACACATACAACAGATAAGGAAGGAAAAAAAAGAGATGCTCTCACTTTCTGCAGGGCTCTGGGAGGAAGTCTCCTCTCAGATGGGCCACCAACTGTACCGATTCGAATCAGGATATGGTTTCTTTCCACAGACAGTCCATCAATGATGAATTCTCTGAGGATAATGAAGACAGTATAAACAGACAATATACAGAATCAATCTGCAGTATGCTCACATTGTTAATTCAAACTATCTAAGCCTATAGCAAATGAAAAAAAAGAAAAACAGAAAAATCTATTACTTTTTGAATGTTGGTTCACTGTGAATTATTGTGTTGTGTTGAACTACACTCAGGGGAATACAGGAAAGTAAGAGACGGTCACTCACCCTTCACCTGTGGGCGGCTCTGTGACATTGTCTCTCTGACCCTGCAGCAGTAACTCAGAGAGGTTATACTGAGACTCCAGCAGAAGAAAAGAATCCAGGTTACAGCACAGCACGCTCAGGAGCCTGAATGAGCACAGATAAAGAAGTGTTTATACAGCAAAACAACTAACAACATTACTTTAATTTTACATACTGAAAAGTAAAATATGTTGTTTTATCATCTTCCAAAATCCTTAGCAATCCATCATCATGACATTAGTAAAAACTGTCATTTGCCTTTACAATCAGATGTAAAGCATAATTTTAGTGTCGTTTCTGATCAAGAAGTTTAGTCTTTCAAACAGCCAGCAGTAGTTTTGTATACACTATTGCAGAAAATTTAATTTTAACTCCATGGCACATTACCAAGGAAATTAGCACAGAAGCTGTCAGAGTAATAAATCATGAAATCCTGCACTGGACTGATGAGATGAGGATATTCTGTATGAGTGGAGAATACAGTGACACCTATCAGTTCTGAAGCCAGAGGGACTGAGCTGCTAGAATGGTGAGGTGACACAGATTTTCCTCTCTAATGGTTTCTAATGATGTGATTCAATGCAGCTGAGCAAAGCTGATTGTAGAGGATTTTCAATGCAGCCATTAAATGGCACTGTACTGTGACAGAGGTTGAATCGGTGCAGCATCAGCGCTTCGTTTGCAGCTAAAAACTACAACAGTTTTCGGTATACATTTTCTTACTAAAAGCTCCATCTACTGTGAAGGCAGAGACTCTAGCTATGTGCCTATTTGCATACTACAGTAAACTATACCCAAAAGTATGCACCTCTGTAAATAAATACTGAGCATGCAATAAGTCTTCAAGTATTAGCAGAATACCACACTGGATGCAACTTTTCCTGCAGTACCTAAACATTCATAATCATAAACCATTTTTGAGGTTCTATCTCAGCTTAAAAATGCAGAGACGGCTATGAACCATTTGCAGGTAGGTGGAAAGAGTAAAAATGGCATGTTGAAAGGAGTAAATTAATACATGAACGGTATGACTCATTAGTAGACGTTATCTATGTCTAAAGCTCACTTGAATTTGTTCTCGATCATTAGACATGATGTTATAGTGCCTGAAACCAGTTAACTGGAGATGTGCCTTCAGACAAAAAATGCTGGCTGTGAAGTCAGCAGGCTCTGGATGCAGTCTATTCTTTGCTAATGGACAAATGACAGTGATCACAAGGACGAGCAAACTATTCAAAGAATAATAACTGTCAGATGTTTGGATCCTGATAATCCTAACAGTACTCAGACCTTCAAAGTCTAGGCAATGCTAGATGTATTTATGGTACACTGATGAAAGATTCTGTGATGCAAGACAAAGGGCAGAAGATTTTAGCTTAGATTGTAAGCAAAAGGGCTTTCAATAATCTATTGTGTTTCAGAAATACATCAGTAGTGTTGATAAGAACAAAAAATTGAAACACTGAAAAATATCGTTCCATACTGATATTGAAACATTTTTTATTTATTAATTTATTTTAATTCCTGTGATAGTGAAAGTCGAATTTTCAGCAGCTATTATTTCATTACCACATCAATATTTAAATTTTCAGATCCATAACTAACGATACAGGTTAACCACATTATTTTTATACCTCAATTATACCATTATTTTTATAGTCTTAAATTGGACACAAGGGGGCGATTTATCTATATGTGATGGTGAAGGACTTAAAACACACCCTGACTATCTGAGGGCATGAACTGAGGGATATTTCACAAACAGACCATATTCCACCTAAACACAAGAGTGTGGGATTGGTTCATATAGCATGCAGGTCTCTCCACAGACTCAACAGTCACAGTTTAGTCATTTCCCTCAGATCCACACCCAAGACCTTGTGCTGTCTTATGTGCCTGTTCACCTCGACCCTGCCATTTTAAAAACCAGATATCTATTAATGAGTAATTGCATTAAATCACAGATGTATTGCACTGTCTGACTTTTGTTATCATTACTCCAAGGAATGTCATCCGCTTAAACTTGTTAGTGGAAATCACAGTTTATGGTAACTTGTTATCTTAGATAAGTAGACTAAAATTCAACAGAGTGAACCATGACTCATTTCTGGTTAATGGTTTAAGAGTATGTTTGGTAAGCTTACATAATTTGCTAAACAAGCACTGTATGGCTGTTTTCTTAGTCTTAGAATGGTGTAATCGAGAGCTCACAATAATGACACCATGTTTTTGTAGCATCAAATAATTCATGTACAGCAAACTTATTAGAAAAATGAACACTTGAACATACAGTTGTGCTCATAAGTTTACGTACCCTGGCAGAATTTATGACTTCGTGGCCATTTTCCATAGAATATGAATGATAACACAAATAATTTTCTTTCACTCATGGTTAGCATTTGGCTGAAACCATGTTTATCAATCAAGTGTGTTTACACGACAACAGAAAATACCCAAATTATCCTGGACAAAAGTTTGCATACTCTTGAATGTTAATACTGTCTGTCACTTCCTGAATGATCTACAACTGTCTTTCTGTTATACGATAGTAGTTCAACTGCCTGCTGTTCTTCAAAATCCTCCGGCTCCTGCACTTTTTTAGTTTTCCAGCATCTTCTGCACATTTGAACCATTTCCATCATTGACTGTACGATTTTGAGATTGATCTTTTCACACTGGGGACAATTGGGGGACTCATTCATAACTATTATATAAGGTGAAAACATTTACTGATGCTCAAGAAGGCAACACAATGCATTATGAGCTGGGGATGTAAACTTTTTGAATCGGATGATCAGGGTAAATTGAACTTATTTAGTCTTCTGGGAAACATATAAGTATTTATGTAGCTTTTTTAGTGCTGTACCAAATGAAAAAATGTGATCTTTAAACAAAAAATAAATAAATAAATTGCACATCATCATCATCATCCCGTTTAAAAGTTTACACCCCCTAACTCTTAATGCATTGTGTTGCCTTATTCGGCATCAGTAAATGTTTTCACCTTTTAGCTGTGTATAAGTCCCCCAATTGTCCCCGGTGTGAAAATATGGATCTCAAAATCGTAAAGTCAATGTTGGACAGGTTCTAAATATGCAAAATATGCAGAAAAACCAAAGAAAGTGTAGGAAACTTTTCTAAAGAACAGACGGAAACGATCTTTGTAAAAAAATTATTTGAAGTGTAGTTTGATTATTTAGTTTGTATCACGTCCCATTATATTACAGGGAGAGAGTAGGGTTTATTACCTATACTGCAGCCAGTCACGTGGAGGCAATCGAGACGCGCTGGCTTCACTTTTCAAGACTCATGTGACACACTTGGTAAGAACAGTCACTTACAGGTAGTGCTTGTACATGATCCCTAATTAGATACTTTACTGTACTTATTGATGTATATACTGTACATGGTAAACATACAAGTGTTGTTTATTCTTGTGTAATGTTCATGTAAAAGGATTCACTTTATTTTACAGTCCTATTTCCATATACTTACTATGCAGCATCGACCATTAATTACTCAATAAGTAGCTTGGTCAATGTTCATACCCCAACCTGAATACCACAGTTTATTCTGTACATTAACTAACAGGTTAATGCAGGACTGTAAAAGCGCAGTGAAGTGTCTAATTAGTTACCATGTACAGGCACTACCTGTAAATGACCGTTCTTATTCACATTTGTATGCATATACAAAGTAATTACCACTCATTTGTACATATTTACCACGTATGTACCAGGGAAGTACGAGTACAGTAAAATAAAGTGCTACCCTGTGACTTTTTGACTGCAATTTTCATAGGGGTTGTTGTAACATCAGACATCCCAAGTCTCCCGTAAGTTCCAGGAGTCTCCCATAAATTAAGAGTGGCTCCCTGATGCCTGCAAATTGAATAAAATATCGTGGAATCTAGACCAAGAGCATGCACATGAGACATCAACGTCTGCATCATGCATCTTACAATGTGAATCTTTCAATGTGCGCACAAGACAGAGTGAATGAGAGAGACTGTGCGTGTGTGTCAAGTAAGATATGATCCTGGATCAACATCTTTTGTTGATCCTGGATCAAAATTACTGAAGAAAAATATACATTTATCCCAATCCCTACCCCTAAACCTAACCAAACTTTCCTAAAATCAGTGGGAAATGATGGCTCTAACCCTGATCATAAGCCTAAAACAGATATTTCCAGAAAAATTATCTCTCCGATTTGATTGTAATTCAACATTCTTGTTGATCCAGGAACATCTTGTACTTGGTGAAATCACACTCACTGCCTGTTCATAGCATCACAGCAATCAGCATCCTGATTGGTTTACTCAGCAAAATAAGCCAGTCAGCTTTCAGTGTGGGCGGGCTTTTATTTCTTTTCTCGGGACCAAAGTTATCAGTTCGATTTTAAAAGAAATAGGAGTAGGCCTGCATAGAAAAGACATTTAAAAATACTTGCTTTACATCCCTTTTTATATCACTTTATATAACTTGGGGTCATGGGGCTTGCACACGTCTCCCTGAAATGAGTCTTTGCAGGTTGGGATGTTTGTAACATGCAGGCACCCAGAACACCCTAACGACTGCATAACAAAATATTAAAGCCACCACACACATTTTCTTCAGAAAACAATGTTTCTACTCAACCCATTATTGCGAACCGTTACCAGATAAGCTAGGTAATTATGGAAATGATACATCTATATACATTTTTAATAGAATATGCCACATTTTTATTCTGGTCTATTGCCGCAACTTACATTTTGAGTTTATTAAGGGAAAGACAACAAAACTAACATGACAGCAACAAATAAACAGCACTCGGTTTCATCACTGCAATCGATCTGTAGATTGCCAAAGGCAACTTCCTCTGCACTGAGGCAAAATGCCATATAAAGATTTAGATTCAGGCAGAAAAACACAAACACGATAAGAAACACACAGAATGTTTATTTAAAATCTAGATCAAAATTTAGAATTTAATCTAAGATCTCAGCTGTCATGCTTCACAGTGTGGATTAACATAATTGAAATACTCAAGAAAGACACCTTTTCATATCCATAACATTTTACGCTTTAACAGATAACCTAATCTTCTGAGATTGAAGAAAAAAAAAAAGAAATATTCCACCTCAGCGGTTCTCAAAAGGGAAAAACCTGTCAAGGTTTTCTGTCAAAGGCCATACATCCAATTGACCTCTACAGTATTTTGGCACTAGCCTAATTAGGCAGATGCCAGCATTGGCAGGTTGCTTTGGCATCTTCTACACGTGACAAAATAAAACATGATAAAATAAATAAGCTCACTTACTGTAAACGTAAACATGGTTTGTGCTGACAACAATGTGTTTTTCATGTGAAACCAGCATGAAACAGCTGAAAGTCTCTTGAGTTTTTCAAAAACAACATGATTTCATGGTAACATTAATACATTATTTTTATAAATACCTTGTTCTTAATACTCAAATATATTTCTTTTTAGAGCCCTAGATTCAGGTTTCTAAATAAAGGCTCCTTATTAAATGTTTTAGGGCTACGGTATGTTATACTCATAATGATAATATTGACATAATCCTTTTTAATATAAATACCACTGTTAGGGGAAATAATCGCTGCAGCACTATTCATCTATGTAAATTTGATCTCAGCCTGCGGTACGTGATCTAAAGAGCTAACCCCATTCTGTGTCTTATAAAAACAGAATTTATTTTTAAACTATGTTTATATCTTGATATATGTTGACCGAATGTATCAAAAATGCTCCTTTTAAAGGAGTAGGTGGATTACACCAGTCTATTCTACTTCCTTTGGGAGCCCGAGAACTTCTTCATATCCTGGTATCACCCTGTCTGGCATTAATTCAGGATAATCATAGCACAGAGAACACAAAGGGCTGAATCAATCAGCCATTGATCCCCAGAGAAGAATGAATGGAGAAAAAAGGCTAATCAGATAATAAACCTCTATAAGGACCCGCTATCAGTTCTGTGCCCTTCCTGTCCATTTACTGGTAGAGAGAACTGAACTATTGATCTTACCTCAGGCCAAAAGTGTGCGACTGCTCATGGTTGAAAAGGGAGTGAATCTTCGCATCAGAGTTAATAATGATGAGGCGGTCCATCAGGTCCTGACGGGAAGAGTTGAGTGAGTGATTATCAAAAATGCATGATTTCAAAATAATTGTGACAAAGACCACAGCTAGTCCTGGGATGTGAGGTACATCATCGGTCAAAGTCTGCCCTCAAATGATCATGATTAGAACTGCAAATAAAAAAAATCTGAGCCAAATCATCACATTCATTACCCGTATAAATCTATGTTAAATAATGTATTTTTCTTGTAATGGCAAAGCTGAATTTTAGCTGCCATTATTCCATTCTTTAGTGTCACACTGCCCTTTGGAAATCATTCTAATATTGCTCATTTGGTGCTCAAGCAACTTTTTTTTTTTTTTAATTATAGCTGAAAACTTTTTTGAAGAAAGAGTGATACATTTTTTTAATTCTTTGATGAATAGAAAATTCAAAAAAATTGGTTTTATTGGAAGCAGATTTTATTGTAACTGTACAGAAGTCTTTGCTGGTTACTTTTGATCAGGTTAATGTACCCTTGCTGAATAAAAGTATTCAATGTATTCTGAATAAAAACATCTTTGAATTGTAGTGTGCATACTTTCTACCTTTAGTCTATCTGTATTGAGAAATCACTCAATACATTAAAAGGTCAGAGTGTGGACGGTTCATGATTGTGGGTTGTGACTAGAAAGTGGGTTTCAGACGCAGGCTGTCCAGTCTATTGTACTTACTAAAACTGATGTGGCCATCTCTCTCAGATTGTACTCATTCTTGTTAGGAAGCGCTCGATGTCCCAGCAGCTCCCACACAGCATGAGGTGAAGAAAGCAGATTCACTAGAGAGAGGAAGGACTGTGCACACACACACACAAAAATCACTACCGTTCACTCATAGCCACTTCAGATTGATATTTTATTACAAATAAATAACTTTGAAAATAGCCATTCTAAAAGCAATATTTATATTTTGGGTCAAATATAATGTAAGAGGCATTTTATTTTTTTTATTTTAATGCTTAAAACCTTTTATCAAAATGTAATAACTTGCCACTGGATAATGTTAATCAAGTAAAATGGGTTGTGAATGTCATTTCATGTTGACTTTCAAGTGGTCGGTGGTTGATTGTGTGCACTTCTGCTAAAATCGTTTATTCATGGAATTAATCAGTGTAGCTTTTACAGGCACACTGTGGAAATTGGAAATCGAAGCCTTATCTAAATCCATAAAATCTCAATGAAGCGTAGCTTTTGCTTCTAAATAACTGTAAATAGCAAAGCATTACTGAATATTTATTGCAAGGTAATGATGGGGGAGTTAGAACCTTGAGGCAGCTCCTGTCGATAGGATCCATTGGAGTAGATTTTGGATGGACCACCCTTACATCCTCTCGACCACACTCCAAAGCTGACCACAGCTCCACCACAATCGTCTGGACAAATCCTGTAAATCCTCTTAAAATGTAACTAATTTAACAGCCTTAAATCCTAGTTTCCAAGTTAAAACATTAGCCTCTATATTGAGCAACATTGTCTCAGTAAGTACCGTCATGTACAAGCCCTAAATCAATAGTAACAGGAAATGTGATCATTGCAGAAACACTAACAATGTACAATACACTCAGTACATTTTTAACATGACCTCGGCTGTCTGAAGAAGCCATAAGGAGAAAATGTGGAAGATGCTTAACTCTCAAGATTAGAACATTAAATTGGTCAAAAATAAGTCTTCTAGACTACCTGAGCTTTGCAAGGCCGCAATGCCTGGGGCTGTAGCAGCCACCTGGGTCACCATCACACCATAACCAAACTTCTCACACCTGCTGACCTGAGATTAGAGAAAGAATGAAGGAAAAACATACAGTAATAGGTTAACTTTCTTAGTCTGGAAATATATAATAACTAGCAACCTTTCAAAATAAAAATACCATGCCTTGGGGCCCATGACAGCTTAGTAGACACAAGCTATAAAAACAACTGCTTGATGCAAATTTTTTGTAAAAAATACAATAAAATAAAACTCTTTTTTTTTTTCCCCAAATGAAAATATAAGTAATGCTTGCATATGCAAAACTCATTATTAGGGCACTTTGATGTGTTGCTACATATATTATAAGGTAAAACAATATATTGACCACCTTATCCAATAGCAAAATATAGATAAACTGTTACTGTTATCACAGAGAAAAATATTTATTTAATATAAAATGCAAACCTCTAAGGATTTTTTGTAAAAAAAAATCCAAATTGACTTCCAACTAATTGGATAAAAGTCAATGGGAAGTGAAACAGTTTTTTTGAGTAAATAATCATTTTAAAAAAATGTATTATTTGTTTGGTTGCATTATTCCTTTACTGCAAGTATGACTTGCCACTAATATTAATATCAGAATAAAACACTTGAAACTGGCATCTGATTTTAATACCTGTAGTTTTTTGGTGAATCTTGAAAACATGTAGGTGACACACTCATTTATGGCTCCAGTCTGTTGGAGGAGCAGCAGTCCTTTTGGTGTGGCAGCAAAATTCAGCAGATTGTCCAACAGCATCTCTTCCCAGGCCACCCTGCAGAACCAAGACAAAAGATTCAGCAAGGATGCTAATTATTTCTTGTTCTTGTTGTTTTTTTTCCCCCACAAAACAGCACTGGCAGGCCCGAACTCAAGTTCAGCACAGAAACAAACAGCTTGTGAACAAGAGAACACTGGAGGCGTGATGGAGACATACTCACACGCTCTGCAGCTCCTGGGAAGTGATCGCTGGGGGAGCTCCAGGAACAGGAGTGGGAACTCTCTCCGACACAGAGCTTGTCTGCGGGGGAAGAGACTTTACTGTCAGGCTGGACTGCTACGCGGCATTTAAACCCCTTGGCTAAATAATGAGACGACACGTTGAATGCAATGTTGATTTCTCACACCGTTCCAACTCGCCTTTATGAAGGCAGGGGAACCCCGGGAGGTTTCATTATTGACAGCGCAGCAGTTTACTGCTTTTTCTGTATTCTACAAGTCCTCCTCACACAGCCCACAGAACGAACGTTCAGCAGTTCTTTCAAAATTAATACTGTTTTGCTTGGGGAACATACACTGCAGGCTGTAAAGCTGCTGTCCAGAATAAGTTTAAAAATTAAGGCTTTATTTTGGCTGTGAGAGAGAACTGATAGTAACAAAATATGTCTGGCGATTTTAAACTAAACTACTACTGATAAACATGCTGTGTTTTTTTATGCATGGGAGGCTGCTTTAGCGAGGTCTGTCTTGCAATGTTGCCATGTCCTCATATTTATTTACCATTGCTTTATGCTTGTTGTTTGGTCTTAGTTTACAAAGACATTCAAATTATGGAATTAATACAGTGGTCTGTTGCGGATATGAGATATATGAGGTTTTTGTGTGTGTGTGTGTGTGTGTGTGTAATAAAACATAATCATTTGGGTGTTTTAGTGTTTTTGTGGTTGTCCTTGTTTCTTGTTGTTGTTTTTTCTTTGAAGATCTGGCAACACTGACACTACCACAGGACTTGTGAGCACAACTAGCCCCATGTCAAAATGAGCTAAGGTTAAGATTCTTGCATCTTACATACTGTACAGATTATTAAAGAGTAAAAGGTGAACTGACAACCAAATTTCGCTGCAGTGTCAGCCGGGGAGTGGTCAGATTCCCAGACAAAAATTAATCAGACAATTCAGTAAATTACTGTATGTGTTCCAGTCAGTGATAAACATTGACAACATCAATGACAAACTACACAAGTTATTGTATGGTTAAAGGATTACTTATTAAAAGTTACCAAAATTGCCAGTGACTGTAGAATCTGTAGATTTAAAGCCCATAAGGGCATCACTGTACACTCCATTTTAATTAAAAGGGTCCATCTCTGTTGTTACTGTATTGTAAGTCTGGAATAAACAGTCAACTAAAGAGTAAACTGGTAATAACTGAATTAGTGAGGCTAGTGGGTATAAAGGTCACCGTTCTCCAGGCTTTAGCGATGCACTCGTGCAGGCTGTATGGCCGTAGAACTTGCAGACCCTCGCAGGTGTTGTACATCTGCCGACAGACAAAGATGAAGGCACCGCTCACGGCAGGAGGAATCTCCAGCTCGCTGAACACATGCAGCTCTTTTGCCAACAGCCTCTGGGTAAACTGTACCACTACATGCGCTGCTGAAATACTGTGGAAATAACAGAACATATTACAATATAGTAGTATTATACTATATTAAAATACTCTGAATATTTTAAAATTACACCTTTAACTGGTTGATTGGTATGGCCAAAGAATGGTGTTACAACTATAGTTGTTGACAACCTGGGCTATTCTATTCTGTTCAACTATTTCTTTCAAAGTATGCTACAACTCATCTCACTGAAGACACAGGTGTCAAAGGTTCCTTTCTTTTATTAAGAAGCTCATTCTTTCATCTATGCATGCTGATGATATATATGGCACAAGTGCCGACTAGCTGAAGATGACACTAGCAGGAAGAAGAAATAATGAATGAAACCTAAGAGCAAAATTAGATTTACTTACCTTTCACCCTCGGCCGAGACGAGATTTCTGTCATAAAGCAGGAGTGATAAACCTCGTTCAGTGGTAGCGATCCTCGCCAGCGTGTCTGCTATGTGAGTCAAGGCACTTTCTAGGGAATTTAATTTGGGCTGCAACATAAGACAAATTGAAAATGCTTGGGGTGAACAGTATAATGCATTTAAAATGCTGCAGATGAGGTCTCTGATGAGATGTTATATAGAAGGTTACTGTTTTATTTCAAGATTTAAATTAACAGGCTACTTCCGTAGTGTTGTGTAACTGTAAAAAAAACAATACTCTGTGTTTTCCTTGAAGATACATAATGGAAATGGCATCAATAATTGTACCTTGGAAATGTATATACAGTACTGTAGATACACAGTGTGTTGTTATGTTTTAATGTTACAATAAATTAATACAATTCAATGGAATTTATGTCATATTAATAAATCCTCCCATGTTAGTATATCAATGCCTATAACTTTTCCTTTTGTGGCAGTGTTAACTACAGTATTTGTGAAGATTGTCAACGTTTTTCATATCAATTCAATGACAAAATGTAAAATGATATAAAATTGTAGAATAGGGCCTAGTTTAGAATGATTTCATAATCATGTCTAGACTCTTGATTACATGCTGAAGGGATTGTTCATGCCGTGCTGACCAGCTTTCCTTTGAGCAAGGTGATAACAGGAGCCAGCAGAGTTTCTATAACAGGGATTTGGTAGAGACACTCCACGGCACACTCAGTGCGGTCACACAGGGTCCTTAACACCTCCATCACAAGATTAGTGGGGGACAGGGAGTCTAGAGAAGACACACAAACAAACACACACATACACACCTCTGTGATAACTTGTTAGGAGCTTCAGGACACCTTGGTTGTTATCTGCCTTAAGTGTTACTGCAGAGCTCAGTCAATGAATGATTTAAAGTGCAGCACAAACTACCCAAAGAGGACAAACTAAGGAAAAATATAGCCTACCTCTTTAAAAAAAAGAAAAGAAAAAAAAAAAAACAAGAGCTATGTGCTTCAATATGTGATTTGTGCTTTAAGCTACCTGGTTAAAGTCTGGTTCACCTGAAAATGAGAATTCTGTCATCATATGCACCAAATTTGTAAGACTTTCTTTCCACTGTGGGACCCAAAATGAAAAAAAGTTGAATTATGAAGGTCAATGTTTTCAATGCAATTACACTAGATGGGGATTGAAGGTTTCAAACATTAAAAGGGACGTGGATATTCTTCAAAAATGCATTTTTCATTTCATATTTCATGATGCTAGAAAGAAAATAAAACATATATGACACTAGACTAACTAAACAACGACAGATTTTCATTTTTGGTGAAAATAAACATCCTAATTAATTATCAGTCCTACATAATAATATAATTCATTTATTTTCCCAAAGAAGTGAGTAAGTTCATTAACCTGAACAAGCAGCATATCCTGTGAGATTTTCCACACCAATATTAGCACTAACATCTACATAAAAGGTCATAAAAAAAAAAATTCACACAATAAAACTTTGAGACACAGGCGTGGTAGTTTCTGAGTTACAGTCGATTAGAGTTTATCACTCAAGTAGTCTTATGACGCACCTGTATGTGTCGTCTCACCACAGGATGGTTTTGGGTGTTGGTACATGATATTGATCAGAATCACAACCAAGTCGGTCAAAGTTACCGGATCTGAAACAGGTGACAAATGTTTAGATAGTTTAGTGAGTCAGACTTGTTCTTCTCAAACAGTATCCACAACCTGGGTTTATTTCCTCCCCTCTATACCTACCTCTCCGCTTCTTCGCTTTAATGGGAAAAAGTTTCCTTCCATTAGTGTACATCACAAGCCTCCCGAGCACACACAGCGAGTGAACGAAGTAAACAAACTCCAGCTCTTTAGAAGTGTAGAGAGTTCTCCGAGCAGGGCCTGAGGGGCAAAACACAAGAACATCTCTTTCACAGAGCACGCTCTAAATGGATTCAGTCATTTGCATGTGACCTCCTGTTTTTAAATTAGCACTGAAATACAAATTTTAAATCTTTTAAAAACCTGAGTGCAGAAAGGTTGAATATTTAAAAAGCATTAGAGAAGAAAGTGGTTAGGATTATTTTCTGGGTTCTATAATCAGAAGAAAGAAAGAAATTATGTACTCACATAAAATTCCATACTACATTCTTCATATTTATAAAGCAATTGAAGCAAAAAGATACTTTTTTAAAATTTTAAATAAAATTTAAATATTTTTATTCTGTAACACAGAATCTGTATTTTCAAACATAATTCTCATATAAAATTAAGTACATTCCCTCCAATCAAAAAAAAGCAATTCTCAATACTGTAAATAATACCTTATTTAATGTATGCTGATTAAAATAAATAAACTGCAATCATCTAACCAGAATCTTCATTATGAATAATATGAATACATTTAGAATAGCACGAGAACAATGCCTTAACTCAATAATCTACTGAGAATTTTTAATGGAAATTGCCATAAAAATTATGGCACAATGTATACAACACACATATAATGATTGAAATGTTTTGTGTATATATATATATATACAGTATATATACATACACTATATACAGTACTGTTCAAAAGTCTTAGGGCGCTAGTATTTTCACCACTTTTGCGGTAGCATGTAAATTGGAAATATCAGTTTACATTTCCAAACATTATTTTTGCATCAATGATGCAGTGAGATTATTGTCTGCACAAGGAGTCTGACAAAGAGATCTGATCTGATCATCATCCAGTCTGTCTGGAATGACATGAAGTAACAGAAGAAACTGAGACAGACTAAATCCAGAAGAACTGTGGAAACGTCTCCAAGATGCTTCAAAAAACCTACCTGGAAAGCTACCTGGAAAACTATGGGCAAGTGTCTTAAGCTTTGAACGGTACTGCAGCTTTGCAGGTAACGAGGTAGGTTTTTTTAAGCATCTTGGAGACGTTTCCACAGTTCTTCTGTGTTCACAGTTCAGTTCTTTTATATAAACATTTCAGTCATTATCTTTTTTCTTTCCTTTTTTTATGTCATCTGTAAGTGTTTATATAACATTCACCAGTTAGACGTTTTACAATAGTTCTGACCAGTGTTGCCAGATCTCGCGAGATAAATAAGCAACCAGGCCTGTGAAAACAAGCCCAAACCAAGCGACTTTTTCTA
>JAUCMS010000045.1:17833846-17850718 GCA_032357445.1 Enteromius radiatus
GAGAAAACAACTTTTGTTATGTTGAGATCACGAGAAAAATAAGACGTGATCACGAGAAAACAAGACGGAAAAAAAATATAATACATGGCCGCTTAGAACTTCCGTATTTTAAAGATGTAATGGTGAACAATAATATTTGTAAATGTTTGTTTGCTAACATTTTGTTTAGCTTGTTAGTTAATTGAACACTATTTAAAGTGAATTTTTCAGTGGTATTACAGATGTAATGTTTGTCAACTGGAGTTTTAAAGGGATATTTCACCAACAAATGAAAATTTGCTGTTCATTTTCCCTTAGGCAATTTTTTTTCATTCCTGTATGTTTAGTTAGTATGAAAAATTAATTAAATGGAGATTGTTATTAAATAAAGGCTATTGTGTTGTAAAGTGTGTTTTTAGTGATTGATAAACACCGGTTTATCATTTATAAAAATCTGTTTATGTAGTTCCCCAGCAATTTTTTAGGGTGTCAGCCCATACCTTCTGTCTCCAGACTGCCCTCTGCAGATGGACGTGCGCTCCCTCACCCTCTCGCTCTCCCAGAGCCAGTAGTCTACTGCTGGGACTGAGGACGGCTCATCGTTGGTAACCTAAAACACATTGAAAGGGTGTTAAGCCTGCAGTTTCTTGCCTTAGTGAGTTCTGGGAGTACTCAGCCCAGAGTAGATACTGGTTCCAGGAATCCTGATGTTCATAGCAGCAGGCTCGTAGGTAGCGGCTGATTTCCTGGATTTTCTGCTCAGTCTGGCCGTTCGTCTGCGGGTGGTAACCCGAGGGTAAGCTGATTGATACTCCAAGGAGGCGGAAGAACTCATTCCATACCCGGGATGTAAATTGTGGGCCCCTGTCATAGAAGATATCTTCAGGGATCCCGAAGTGTCTGAAAACCTGAGAGAATAAAGTTTGAGCAGTGTTCATGGCTGTGGGTAAGCCAGGTAAGGGAATTAATTTACAGGTTTTTGAAAAACGATCTATATACCCTGGTTCTTCAGGGACAGGATCTGGCTGTTACCCGGTTAAATTGTGTTCTTGTTACCCGGTCGATACGAGATCTTAAAATCAAACTGAGCGAAGAACAAAGCCCGCTGGGCTTGACTAGGGTTCAACCTCTTAGCCTCACGAAGATACTGCAAGTTCTTATGATCAGTGATCACCTCTAAAGGATATGGCTCCCTCAAGCCAGTGCCGCTATTCCTCGAGGGCTAACTTAATAGCCAACAACTGACGGTTTCCCACATCATAATTCTGCTCCACCGGGGACAGTTTACGGGAGAAGTAGGTGCATGGATGAACTCTGACTCCTAAAGTGGCTGCGTCTACTTCCACGACAAATCTTTGATCGGGATGGTGTGGTGCAAAAAGGCACCTTGAGCTTTAGGTTTCCAGGTAATGGCTTTATTTGTTTGACTATATCTAGACATTAATGTCCGGTAAAAGTTCGCGAACCCCCTTTGACGGTTGTGGGCCATTCGTGCACTGCGGTCACCTTTTTGGGGTCCATCTCAATCCCCTTATCCAAGATGACATAGCCCAAAAACTGAATCTGAGACTGATGAAATTCACACTTCTCACCTTTCCGGTACAATTGGTGATCTGGTAGGCATTGGAGAACTTGCTTCACATGATAGAAATGAGATGGTAAGTCTGCTGAGTATATGAGGATGTCGTCGATATAAACTATGACGAACCGATGGAGCATATCTCTGAATATCTCGTTCAGGAAATTTTGGAAGTTGGAAGGTGAGTTGGAAAGTCCATAACCTGATACTCGTAGTGGCCGCTGGGGGTTATAAAGGCTGTTTTCCACCTTTTCAAATTCGGATGAGGTTGTAGGCACTTCTTAAATCGAGTTTACTGAAGATCTTTGCCTGGTGCAGTTCTTCAAGAGTCGAGGGTACAAGAGGTAGGGGGTAAGCGCACTTGGATTGGTTATTCAACACTTGATAATCAATGGTCCACCGTCCTTCTTAGCCACAAAGAAGAAGCTGGATGCCGCAGGTTCAGAGGTTTGTGACGGCGTGACATCCATATAATATTAGTCTAAACTAAATGAATTAAAATATAAATTAAAATTATAATAAACAAATATATTAATATATATTATAAAAATAGAGAAATAATAAATGCATTAAAGTATGCATTACAATTATAGCAAATCAAAAAATCATATAAATGAAAAACACCTCTGGCTTGCTTAGTTGGAGACATTTCATTTCTACTTATAATTGTCGATTTGATTGCACAAATACTATTTAAACTAACCTGAGCTAGACAACGACATATCTGAATTCAATAATAAAACGCCTTCACTTAAAAATTGAGTGTTTCTCTATTCTCCAATTTGATACTGTTAAGTGCTTTGACACAATCTGTACCAGAGCTTCAGTTAATCTGTCACTGCAAGATGACCTTACTGTCAGGGACTGAGACAATATTTCTTTTGATCCCCAAGAGGTTTAGGTAAAATCTATGTTGTTGTTTTTTCAGAGTGAAAAAAAGTGTAAAAATGATTTGTTATTTACGTCTCTTAGTTGTCCTCTGATGTCAAGTCAGTGTTTATTAGATTACTCAGAGACTCAGGCCAGGCTAAAAGTGCATTGGGAGAATGACTGTCCGCAAAGCTGTCTCCCACAATTACACACAATTAAACAAGAATTCCAAAACTTGAGAAATCCCTTTTTACTGGTACATTACACAAGGACTTATTTGAAACAGCTGTTACTTGAAAGAGGTTTTCAGGGTCAAGTGGTTTATGCAGAAATGTGTAAATGTATGTTTTTCTCCATATTCAATTTAATAAATATTCATAATTCCTAAAGATTCATAAAGGCTCCTTGGGATTCAAATTAGATAATACGTAAGTAATACGACTGGTGCTTTTTTGTTGGGTTGATTTATTATTATTTTTTAATTACAACAGATTTAAAGGTTTTCTCATAAAATATATTATTTAACACTATAATGATCAAAACTGACGGATAACAATTTTGCATGTGCGTGTGATATACAGTATATGGTTGTAACACCAGTTTCACCAATAGCACCAATTTGTCTCAAAAGTTAAGTTAACTTTTTTCTATATTTATTCATTTATTTATTATGTATTATGTATTATTTTTATTTAAAAAAAAAAATTATCAAAGAGACAACAGTATCAAGACCTTAAAAAAAAATCAAGGAAAGCATAATTTATTTTGCATCATTTTCGATCAAGTGTGTCAATTTGTGCAAAAGGTGTGAACATTCATTTGTATTCATTTAGCAGAAACTTTCTTTTCTTTTCTAGGACAGTCCATATGAAAAAAAATCAGTGGTTAAGTGTTTTCTCAAGGTCACAGTGATTGTTCCTCATGGGTCTCAAACCCAGCAACCTTACCAGGCCTGATCTTTAGCCACTACACAACACCTCCATCACACATAGATGGAGCTTTCAGTTAGCAACATAAATAAAGCTGGTGATTTAGATGAATTTCATCAGTGTGTGAAAGTATGCTGCAACATGGCTCACAAAAATGACTAATGGCCAGTCCTTTGAACAAGAACAGAAATAGAGAAGTGAAAATGTCTAGTTTTAACTGGTTTTGCCGTCATACAATGGGTGGAGCATTCAGTGTCCTTTAGATATAGGTAAATCACATTTTACGGACAGAAGATGATTGTTCGAAACCATTAAGTCTTGTCTGAAACAACAGATAATTTTAACAATACAAAAGTTTTAGAATTGACTTTAAATTTCAGGAAGCTGAATAAGAAAATATGTTTCAGTACGTACATGCTATAAGTATAATTTTAAAATAATATTTAGGATCATTAGTAGTAGTTGGAAATTAAAGTTCGGATCCATTTGTTCAGGTAAGAATATTTTGGGATTTCTTGAAGTACATTTTTAATAAATATATATATATATATATATATATGTATATTGGTTTTTTTTAAAACTGTGGTCTCAATCTTAGCTTTAAATTCTTTAAATATATTCAGATATTAATTTAGAACAATTAGAAGAATTTTTAAATAAATTATTTTATGTCTTTGAATCATAAAACTTTTAGAATTTTACATTTTAGAAACATTTCTCAAAAGTGGCTTTTCTTCAAAAGTTTCAGATTATTGACTCTTACATATCAAATATACTGTATATATAAATAACTGAGATGAGGTTATTATTTATTAAATAATAATATATATATATATATAATATAAATAATATATATATATATATATATATTTAAAATACTTACTGGAAACCCCATATTATATTTAGGAAATCTTTTAGAAAACATTATTTTAAAAACAACATAACTCTGCTTCAAAGATTTCAGGTTTATTCAGTTAAAAAAACCAAAACATCACAAACCTTGTCTTTGATTTTGTTTTTATAGGGTGGCAACAAAAACTCTGAGATTAGCCTACAAGACTTTTTTCTCCATAAAATTATTTGGTGAGTATGAAATTTGTATAACAGATGTTGAGCAAGCTCTTTCGGTAACCTAGAAATACTTTTGGGAAGTGAAAACAACAGCAAAATGGTCAGTGTGCGGTAGTCTAAGAAAAAATCTTCGACGTTATAACTGATATTGTAGATTTGATCAGGTGTGTGTTATTGTTTTGAGCTTAAAATAATATTTTCCATATTCCTTTGTCCTTTTGACTATAACAAGAATTTGGTTTGCTCATAACGTGGCATCAAAATAAGTCCGAAAATGTCATACAGAAACCAACTGTGGACAATTCAGTGTAAATCTTCTGTTTGTCTTCCAGGCAAGCCCTAAGCAACTAAGCAACCAATCATGGGAGATTGGGGATTCCTCTCAGCTTTACTGGACAAAGTACAATCCCACTCCACCGTCATCGGAAAGATATGGATGAGCGTCCTCTTCATCTTCAGGATCCTGGTGCTGGGAGCAGGAGCTGAGAGTGTGTGGGGCGATGAGCGATCCAACTTAATATGCAACACCAACACGCCCGGATGTGAGAATGTGTGCTACGACTGGAAGTTCCCCATCTCTCATATTCGCTTCTGGGTTATGCAGATCATCTTCGTGTCCACTCCAACTTTGGTGTATCTGGGCCATGTGGTGCACATCATCCACCAAGAGAACAAACTGAGAGAGGAGCAGAAAAGGAACCCGATGTCAAAATCTCCAAAATACACAAACGAAAAAGGGAAGGTTGAAATCAAAGGAAGCATGCTGGGTAGTTACTTGACCCAGCTGTTTATTAAGATTATTTTTGAGGTGGCTTTCATCGTCGGACAGTATTATCTGTTTGGGTTTATCATGGAGCGTAAGTTCCACTGTAAGCAGTTGCCGTGTACTGTGGAGACAGAATGTTTCATATCGAGACCCACAGAGAAAACAATCTTTATTATCTTCATGTTGGTGGTGGCATGTGTGTCTCTGGTTTTAAATGTTCTAGAAATCTTCTATTTGGTTTGTAAGAGGATAAGTGGGAGAAATAAGAAATATAGGAATGTAATGTATGCTAGCAATACCGGTTACCCTTCATCTTTTTCAGCAGAACCTGATTTTGGTCATGGAATGAGACACAATGAGATAAACGTGGCCCTGCAGCAAAGGTGGGATCACAGGAAAGGTAGCATTGATGGGGCCAAATCTGAACCATAAAATTAGTCATTGTGCTAACATGAAATGCACAAAAAATAACATATTCAACTTCATATAATCAGCAGAGCTCATGGGTGTAAGTCGATTGTAAGTTTTACTAAATTAACACTAGATGGCGCTGTAATCTTCTATGAGTTGCACTCACTAACCCCTAACTTCTGTCACTACAAGGCCAGTGATTTTTTTTTTGTGCCAGTTACTGTAGTATTTATATCCTTTTTAATGATATTTTCGCAATGCAACACGACATATGTTTTAACCAACTTTTTCTGTTTGTGCACTAAGAATAAACATTGTAATATAAGTAAATGAAGATGTATCAGTTGTTTTCTTCTATAAAAGGGACACCGGGGATGTATTAAATTATTAATTAACAAAAATATATTGCAAATACACACACGATTTTATCACAGGCCATTTAACACTATAGGTTTATTAATAATACATTATATTATATATGAAATATGTATAATATTTCAACACTAAAATGACTTATTTATATTTAGTTAATATAAAAATAATAGTTATATTATATGTACGAATATGTAGCCGCAGTAAAAGGATAATATAATTTTTATATTTTTCTCAAGGTAGCAAACGTTGCTAGCTAATCATTCTGAAAACTACTGCTTTGCAGAAATGTACAATCACGCTAGAAATGCCATTATATTGTGTTGTATTTATTAATACGTACTTTATATTGTATGAAGCTTGTCAGTTATTGTTATTAAGTCAAGTTTTCGAGAGAAACATTTGTTCGTCTGAGTTGGAGAAGCTCACCAAGCGAAGGAGTGCGTGAGGAGGACCCAACAACTTTCTTGTGACGTAGAAAGTCATGTGACTTCGCCAAACTTTGTGCGTCTGCTTTCCACTTTCTTCCCGAGTCTCTTATAAGCAGGGAAAGTTTGACAAGTGTGCTTCATAGTCGCTTACTTGGATTTGGTGACTGATCTTCGGAGTGACGGAGTAAGTCCCTACAGGGCTCTCCTCTCTTTACTTCTCTCCAGGTAAGTGTTTACAGAATATCTTACAACTTTTTAAAAACTTTTTTATTTATTTATTTTTTCATAACGGCACAAATATTTAGAAATGAGCAACACAATGGAACGTTCCTACTTTTAAAGAATTTAAAGTTTTAAATGACTCTTGTCATATTACATTTAAACTTAAACACTATTTCAAACTATCGAAATCTTTATGACATGTTGCATAGAGCCTAATAGATTATAGTTATATGGTTTAATACATCATAAATTCGCTTTTAACTCGCGTTTTGCTGTGCAGTACACGTTCGGTGAAAATGTGGTTATTTAATAGGCATGTCAGTAAATAAACCAAAAATTAAATAACAGACACTTATAAAAAACAAAAAAACTTTGTGTCTGGAAAAAAAGTTATGAAGAAAAACGTAAACGGGAATCAAAAACATGAATTTAATATGAACTAATTATAACAACAATTTTTCTCATAGAATAAGATGAAAAACAACTTTGGGTCTTTTCTTCCTTTGTTTTTAGAACACTAATACGACTTTCTGGTGAAAAAACGATCTGTTTCAGATGCGTCGTGCCGTATAGGGGGCGCTGTTTAGTCCCTCAAAAAATGTTAAGCGGCTTGACTGTGGCAGGACTTTAACCTGTAATTCCCAAACATTTTGGGGCAGATTTGTGTATGTTTATATAAATACAACAAACAGTTATTATTCTATGCACATTACTATAGAACCTAATAATAATAAAAAAATCAGTAGAATGTGACTGAGCTCTTACACACTAAACACATTTCTTCCTATTTGTTATATATATATGTGTGTGTGTGTGTATATAAAATGTTTAGTACTTTTTTTTGCCTGGTTGATGTCTTTATGGACTTTTTACACTGTCATAATATACATTCCTCATACCTCATTTAAACTTTTTATTAGTGCCACGAGACCCACAAATTGTCCAGGATATTGAAGGGATGCTCTGTTTCATGCTTGCACCACATGAATCAGGCAGTTCTTTAGAACTTTTTAAATCGTTCCTTATGATATTTGATTTTCCATGCTGTGCAGAGGATTTAATCAGAGACTAGCAGCCCAATTCTATTCAGATTTCAAGTGAATGTTATTGCTCATTATTTAAATATCTCTGATGTGATTGGAGAGACAGGCATCTTGCTAAATAAACAAGAATCTTTAAATTCTCCAACGTCCTAGCTGCTTAGTCATGCTTCCTTCATGTTACAGAGGCAATTAAGATGTTTAAATCAGCAGATAATCAGTCACTTTCTGTTATGGTAGCATTTTCTTGAGAAACTGTATTTCACAAAGCAAAAGACAGCAAGTCCTGGCACTTAACTTAAAACCCCAAACCAAACCCCTATGTGTGTGAGCCACATGTTTGTTATCTTAGACCAGGTGCAGCTTATATTATGATAATCCGGAGGTCACTTTTCATGATTATTTTCGAAATAACATCCTCAGCAGGTGCTGAAACTAATACTTTCATCATGTGCATTATGTACAGAAAACTACACTATATGTGGTCACTTGAGCCACACTTAAAACGTGATTTGCATTATATAACTGTGTGTGTGTATGCTAATATGACATCCACTAAACGTGATGGACTTTTTGTTTACAAATTAAAAAAAAAAAAAAAACGGTGAAGTATTATCCATTCAGCCATGTCACTTTGATATTTTGCATCGAATGCGATGATATTCAGACATATAAGTATCACTGAGGTGTCCAAAAGTGTCTAAATACATTTTATTACATCTCAGCTTTCTATTTTCAGCTAGAACTCCCTCAAGATGGGTGACTGGAGTGCGTTGGGAAGACTTCTTGACAAGGTGCAGGCCTACTCTACGGCCGGAGGGAAAATCTGGCTCTCCGTGCTCTTCATTTTCCGGATCCTAGTTCTGGGAACGGCAGTGGAGTCGGCCTGGGGTGACGAGCAGTCAGCTTTCAAGTGCAATACCCAGCAGCCCGGTTGTGAGAATGTCTGCTATGACAAGTCATTCCCCATCTCGCATGTGCGCTTCTGGGTGCTCCAGATCATCTTCGTGTCCACGCCTACGCTCCTGTACCTGGCGCACGTTTTCTATCTGATGCGCAAGGAGGAGAAGCTCAACCGCAGAGAGGAGGAACTGAAGGCTGTGCAGAACGACGGTGGTGATGTGGAGCTCCACCTCAAGAAGATCGAGCTCAAGAAGTTCAAGCATGGCCTGGAGGAGCACGGCAAGGTGAAGATGAAGGGCGCCCTGCTGCGCACCTACATCGTCAGCATAATTTTCAAATCCATCTTTGAGGTGGGCTTCCTGTTGCTCCAGTGGTACATCTACGGCTTCAGCCTGTCTGCTGTGTACACTTGCGAGCGCTCGCCTTGCCCTCATCGAGTGGACTGTTTCCTCTCCCGCCCCACGGAGAAGACCATCTTCATTGTTTTCATGCTGGTGGTTTCGCTCGTTTCGCTTTTGCTCAACATCATCGAGCTCTTCTACGTGCTCTTCAAGCGAATCAAGGACCGGGTCAAAGGCCGCCAAAACCAGTTCCCCACCGGCACCCTGAGCCCAACGCCGAAGGAACTGTCCACTACCAAATACGCCTACTACAACGGCTGCTCCTCGCCGACTGCGCCGCTCTCACCAATGTCGCCTCCGGGCTACAAACTAGCCACCGGCGAGCGGACCAACTCTTGTCGCAATTACAACAAGCAGGCCAACGAACAGAACTGGGCCAACTACAGCACGGAACAGAACCGTCTGGGCCAGAACGGCAGCACCATCTCCAATTCGCACGCTCAGGCCTTCGACTACCCTGACGACACTCACGAGCACAAGAAACTGACACCGGGCCACGAGCTGCAGCCGCTGGCGTTGATAGACGCTCGGCCATGCAGTCGCGCAAGCAGCCGTTTGAGCAGTCGAGCGAGGCCTGACGACCTGGACGTCTAGCTGTACGACTTGGTGCCATGCCACGACACTAGAGGACTGACACGGGCAATGAGACGTGCTCATTTCCTGTACTGAGGGGGCGGGGCTTCATCCGCACATGTTCCTCACTCTAGACTCTAGTCGATACAGAGACATAAAATTACTCACACTGCTGGAGGTACTATTCATTAATAATGATGTTGAAACTAGCAGAGCTAACATGTCCTAACAGTCAGGGGGGGTGGGGGTGGGGGAACTCAAAGGGGCACAAACGGGGCCGAACCTGGCACGTCTCTCAATTCTGCCCACCAGAATATGCCTTGGTGATGTGATTGATTTTGTTGTGCTTGTTAGTATTGGGTTTATTAAAATGCCACACGACGATTCCTTTTTAACAAGTTGCACTCTTGCAGTAGGTGTAGATTTGTTTTTTTAACCCCCCCTACAGTCGATTCCGGTTATCACGTCACATGACCTCAAAAATCCACATTGTCCAACAGGGTGTTCGCAGTCACAAATTAATATTTATTTATTCATAACCATTAACAGGATATCCACCACTAGATGAAGATTGACTACTACTCAAGGTCATGTCTACATAATTAATACCATCCAAGTGCATATTTATTGACAATAATCCAAATTTCAGCAGTACATTCATCAGCAAATACAGAATTTTTCATTTTTATTAATCACAGTGGACTGTCATTTTCCTGATAAACTTTGAATTTATGTGGTGTTGGTTTTTGTTATTTGATGATATTTGTTGTTTTTTGGGTGGCGGTATGAAACAGAGATGTCTATTTGTGGACTGAGCTGCTGTACCAACTGTTACACGGCTTGATTTTCTTTTCTGCATTTTGATTTTTACTGAAATCGTCTTAATAGTGTGCGAGAGAAAGGCTTTGTTTTTGTTCTCTTTTTTTCAAATGTCATTTTATTTTCCTTTTTGGTTCTTTTTTGGAGGGCAGACGGAATGAACTAGTTTTGAATTAGAATGAGTAGAATTAACGTCTTACCTTTTGAATGAATGACCTTTTTAACTCAATGTAATCATTGCTGCTTGAGAGATAGAGTTTTAGTACTGTAAATCAAGCTAACTATGTCACAAATGTGAGTTTTTTTTAGAAGACTGCTTTTTAGAGCTGGACTAATATTTAGTCAGTTATATTAAGAGATATATGCCAGCGTAGCTCCACAACTACCAAACACTAGTAGATGAAATTTCACTATGGACATTCTTTGTTTTGATTTTTCAAATTGTGCATCATAGTATATTGGTACTCATTTGCAGAGGCTCATGGATTTTTCAGCTACAATGGTGTTTGCACTGAGATTTTGGCTAGAGTGTTATTTGATGCAAAAATGACAAAAAGTTCTCTGTTATGCACGTAACTAATTTATTTTACAACACACTACGAGGCGTAAAATCACTACACTTAAACAGTGCTCTCACAGAATCTTTGGGTTTGGGATGTTGAGTGGCTAAGGCGAGATTTTGCATCTGGTGAATAGTGCAAATTGGGTTTTAAATCAGAACAAAACTGATGTTATTCCATGGGAATCCGCTGTTGTACGTTGTGCATGACAGTGGAAAAACCGAGCAATCAAACAAAAACGGACATTAATCAAATCTGTGAAAAAGCAATTTAACCAATAAAGATTTTTTCTTTGTCATTTTGTATTGGTGTTTCTCAGTCAAACTCCTTTATTCGACCACACTAATGCTCAAACTGTGTTTCCAATATACACTTAGTCATTTCGGTATTTTTTATGTTTACACCCAGCGAGAAGCTCAAGATCAAAAAAAAAAGGAAAAAGACAAAATACACTGCAATTTGTCTGGTGCCAGTATCTAAAGGAGTCTGGTGCAGGCTTTTTATCCAAGAGAATTAGCCCTACACAAACCACCGTGTTTAAACAGCCAATAGAGACAAACGCAGTGTAACGGCCAAGATCGTCTACGCCAAGAACGACTTGCAAACCAAAAGACTGATAAGTTTTTACATGTATGTTTTAAAATGCCCCAGAAACTTTCAAAATTTCATCATATAAAAAGATTCAATGCCTTTTCTTTTATCCAAGTTTCCTATTTAACCTTTCCACAAAGCTAAATAAAACCATATGCCTGGGCAGAGTCTGTGGACCACATGTGGCTAGAGCAGAAGAACGTAAAAAAAGCAGGAGACTTTGATCTAGTGCTAATTAATGCAGATCTTTTTAAACCAGATTTATCACACAATGCTATTGCATATACCAGAGGCTAAACTGATCAATTCTGCAGCTTTTCATCAAGACAAGATAAAAGAAAAGTATCAGCTGGTGCAAAAGAAAGAACAAAAAAACTACTTGAAGCCCAGTTATAAACACATATTTTTCCTTTTTCCTTTTTTTTTCTCTTTTTTTTGGTAAAAAATACAAAACAGCAATATTGTGATGTATTATCACAACTTTAAATAACAGTTTTAAATTTCAAAATATAATTTATTACTGTCATGGCAAAGCTGAATTTTCAGCATCAATATTCTTCTTGTCACATGATCCTTCAGAAATAATTTTAATAAAGAAAAAATATTATTATTATCGATCTTGAAAACAGTTGTGCTGCTTAATACTTTTCATTGAACAGAAAGTTCAAACAGTATTTATTTAAAATAGAAATATTTAGTAATGCTACAAATGTATAAATATTTTTTTTTATTTTTTTTTTCGTCCATTTACACATTGTATGCTGACTCAACATTAGTACCACAAAATATTTCAACAATAAAACGGAATAGACGTCAGAGAAAACCGCTCAAGGGATGGGTAAAAATGTCTGAGGTACAGTTTTTTTCACAGAGGAAGATGAGGACGTAAGTAAAGAGAGTCGAAATCCATATACAGCAAGCTTCTGCCCACAGACTACTGGAAACCTCAATGTGTGAGTTACATTTCCTTTGCCCATACTGCCACCCAGACCACAACTCCTGGGTGGTGCTGCGAATACATGTTAAAGCTGCTAAGTTTGACTAAAAATGGCCAATGGATGTTTTAATATGACGTCGCCCATGTTTGATAAAAACAGCTGCTGTACTTCTCTCGTAATATCTCAAATTGGACACCCGTCTGACTTTATTTTGTGTATTATGTCTCGTCTTTCACAATCTGAAATAAACCAGTGAATTTGCAATAAATGATCTGGTGAATTTTAGCCGTAATTCTAAAAGGCATCGTTTCTGTGATGATTATCTTGCTGAGAGCACTTAGATCAGAATTTTGATTAAATCTCTGCATGCATCTCTCTCCTGCTGCTATATGGCAGCGGTTCCGAGTATAGGTACATGAAAACATCACATGTGATTCCCGCAAACGGTCCGGCTCTTCCTGGAGCTCAGCTAGAGCGGTGGAATGCCTACTATCAAACATGCAGGGTGTGAAAAATGTGCAATACTTTGTAGCTGGTCAACAGTCAAGGACTGCACCTCCAGGCACTGTGGATATCATGCACAGTCATGTTTCCTGAGAGATCTGCCCATTCCCTGCTGTTTATATAAGCATAAGCAAAGCAAAACAATAGGATGCTTCCAATTTTACAATGGCGAGAGCTGCCAATCCCAAATGGTGTCTCAGCTTTCTGTGCGGTTAAAAATTGGATTCGTCCTCATTGCAGTTTTCTTTGAAATTTTCCACTGCTGGATGGATTGGGACTGCTGAGAGAAAAGCTGTGGTTTTATTAAACATGGACGAGCAGCTCCCAAACATGTCTAATAAGCTGGAGAACATGCACAGAGTCAGAGGAACTCAGCACTAATAGACTCTCTCTGTCAGCAAGAGGATTTAACTCTCTCAGACTCTCATTTCTCAATACATCATCAGCTGACTTTGTCAGGAGTCTCAGTCTTAACTCATATGTTTTACTCCTTTGCGTTTTATTTGAAGTGAATTCATGTTGCTAGTAGGCCATGTGAGCTCCTCCCTGCTAGGTTAGGCCTCTGTAGTACCAACAGGAAGTCTGCAGGAAGACCTGAGGCATGTGACCCCAAGCGTTGCCATTTCCTTCCATCGAAAACAATGTAAAGGATTAAAACTTACTTAATTTAACCGGGTATTTCATTTTTTTTCCAATGATGTTCAAAAGTCATCAATATGAAGCACTTGTGCTTTTAGTGGAGTTTGCTAAAGTACCTTGCTAAAATATCACATGATGTATTGCGGAGAGATGTTGAGTCTTCAAAGCTGTTAGAATTACAAATATGACCTATAAAATAGCAGTAAAATATTATAGAGGTTTCTGACTTGGGTCAGTTAGCAACCACTAAGAACATCCTGGCAACTGCATAGTAACACTCAAATTCCTGGCAACCACCTAGAACACCTTGACAACCACAAGCAATGCCATGGCTAATAAATAAACACCCTAGCAGCCGAAATGTGCTAAAAAATTATTTTTAGCTATTTAGAACACCTTAGTAACCAAAAAGAAATGTCCTGGCAACCTGAAACCCTAGCAGTCAACCAGAACACCCTGAAACTGTATAGCACTGTAAACAGCTAGAACATCTTAGCAACAATATAGAAATGCCCCGGCAACCACCCTAGCAACATCCTAGCAACCACTCAGAACACCTTAAACACCCACACAACAACGTGTTAAGAAAACACTAAGCAACTGTAGAACACTCTGAAACTGTATAGCAATAAAACAAGTTACACCTTAGCAACTACATAGCCAACCCCCCTGGCAACTACCCAAACACCCTAGCAATGTCATAGTGACCATTCAGAACACCCTGGCAACCACATCAACATGGTTGGTTCACCCAAAAATGAACATCTGTTATTAATTACTCACCCTCATGTCGTTCCAAACCCATAAGACCTTTGTTCATCTTCAGAACACAAATTAAGATGATGGATGAGTAATTAATGACATAATTTTCATTTTTGGGTGAACTAACCCTTTAAAATCAACACCTGAGCAACTGCAGAACACTCTGAAACTGTATAGCACTAAACCCAGTAAGGACACCTTTGAAACCACGTAGCAATGTACTGGCAGCCACCCAAACACCATAGCAACGCCCTAGCAACCATCTGGCACACACTGACAGTTCTGTAGCAACAAACTAAACATCAGTGAGAACACCTCACAACCACACAGAAATAACCTGGTTCTGACCCTTAAATCCCTAGCAACCATTTACATAGCAACAAGCTAAAAAAAACCCACTAAGAACACCTTAACAACCACCCACAGCTGTCCACAGTTTCCTTCTTCTTCTTCAGATGTTAAAATCTAGTATATATAAATACTGACTGCTGATTGCTTGCAAGCAGTTGGGTTCTCCAACAGGCCATATTTCATCTGTATACTTTTGCTCTCACTCAACACGTATACACACACACACACAGCCATAATTTTATGTTCCTTCATTTCAGGGCGCATAAACCGCTTATTGTTAAAAGCTGTCTTGCAGACATTTAAAGTCAGAGCGCAGCCCGTGACAAACTCTGATCTCTCAATAGCACAGACAGAGGAAGAGACCAGAGACTCAAAACACAGACAAAAACTTGAAAGGAAATAGAAGACAGAAAATGAGAACAAGCACTAAATATCAGACACAGGGAAGAGCAGCCCATATCTAAGCAAAGATATCAAGAACAGAGCACGGCTTCAGAAAGCAGACAGATGCGCACTGGAATGCATGCAAATTAAATGAGGCAGATGAAGAGAATTAGGAAGAAAGAAGTGCAAATCCAGAACATGAGCGGCCAAAAAAGCAACAGCATTGCATGACGTATGCACACATGCAGCATATCCCTATCTGTCCGGAGTGAATCAGCAAAGACCTCAATGAAAGAACAGACACAAAGTCTCTTTTTTAAGGAACATGAGGTTCTGCCTTGTGTGTCGCTGTTGGAGCAGGATGTCAGCCATGTGGGATGCATTATGCGGCGGTCCTGCCACTGTCCACTCAGCTCTCTCTAACCCAGCGCCACCTTTGTTTTGATAGTACTAGCTCTTCGCCTCCCCTGTCCTAGTGTCAAGGACATTAAATTGCTAATGTGGCCGGCTCCTGAACGTCTCCGTGAGAGACTTCAAAGTTCACTGGGATCTGTCAGATTCCTCTAATTGAGGTGGATGGGATTTGGAGAGAAGGGCACGTTGGATCCATACCGAAGCTAAAATTACGAGACTTGTCATCGGTTACTGAGAGGTCAGGAGAGAAGAAACTATGCAGCCCGCATCCAAAGTCAATAGTGGGTTGACTGGCATAAGCAAAATATTTCCATGCTTCACCCCGAAACGGCGCTCTGCGTTTTTTCCCCTCACTTCCACACCAGCTCTCACTTACGGCAAAACATCCAATATGTCGACTATGGTCATTACTCTAAATTTAGCCAGATGCGCCCCGGTTTTCCACTGAGAGGTCCAAATCGGGAAAATCAAGCCAGGAGTATTCTAAGAATGGGGAATAAGATTTATTTCATTCGCCTGACTGTAACCAGCATCTATTCAAAGAATGCAGCAGTCTGAATCACTTTCAGCACTGCTCTTTTGGCAATATCTATTTGCCATAGCTATAATTTTAGAGGGCTGTAGATGCTTAAACAGCTGCTAAGCGAGAAGGAAAATAGTGCAACATCTGAGGATCAGCAACAAGAGGATTTACAAGAGTCAGTGGGTCAGGCTAAAGCAGACCCTTCATAAAATGCCCTTAAAAGCATTAACCCTCAGCAATGAGTCCATAAGCTATTAAAACAACAACAACAAAAACTATGTATTTATTTTATTGCTTGTTCATAATAATCTGCATTAAAAACAATGCATACAAAACGGCTAAATGTGTTATTTATTAATCATTTTAAATGTTTATAATATATGATAAAATAATTTTTTTAACATACAATATTTATTTTACAGCATTTTCATAATAATCGACATTAAATATTATGAATATTAAATTATTATTGATGAATAATATAGTGCTGTCGAACAATTAATCACATACAAAATAAGTTCATTTGCATAATATTCACAGTGTTCTGTGTATATTTATTATGTAGATTTATTAATACAAACACATTCATGTACAGTGGGTATGGAAAGTATTCAGAAATTTTACTCTTTCTTATATTGCAGACATTTGCTCAAATCATTTAAGTTTATTTTTTTCCTCATTAATGTACACACAGCAACCCATATTGACAGAAAAACTGAATTGTTGACATTTTTGCAGATGAAATGCAACTTTTGTTTTTTTTAACTGAAATATCACATGGTCCTAAGTATTCAGACCCTTTGCTGTGACACTCATGTATTTAACTCAGGTGCTGTCCAT
>JAUCMS010000045.1:17853904-17866997 GCA_032357445.1 Enteromius radiatus
ACTGAACTGTTATTATTCAACCATGCCAAGGTAAATTCAGTTTTCCTTTCTATGGCACCTTTAATATTGGATGTTCATACAGGACATACAATCTCAAAATAAATAAAAATAATAATCTGATCCCTGTCCCCATATTTAAGACCTCTTAAGATATTTAATGGTCTTAGATTTGACCTACTGTAAACCTAAAAGGGGCCCTGGTAAAGTAAATTTTATATTTTATTTTATTTTATTTTATTTTATGATTTGACATTTCTTGACAACATAATTGCAAGAATTTGGGCTAAATGTCAACTTGTAAAGGAGGAAAACAAGAAGAGGGTTCATCTACATTCAGTTCAATTTAATACAACTTTATTTGTAAAGCGCTTTTCATGATACATGATGCTTTAAAGGAAATTAATTTTTCTAAAATTTTTATTTAGTAGTACTTCATCAGAGTTGACTGATAAGTTGTAAATTATTTAACGACGTCATGAAACAGATGATCAACACTATTAACAGCATTGATTATAATTTGCCATCAGACTTGCTTATGGGTAGTTCTGTATGTTGTTTCTCATCTGAAGCCCTCAGAAAAAGAATAAAAAAGAAAGATTGATAAAAAGATATGTATCACTGAGGAAATGAAAAAGAAAGTCAGTTATGAATGGAATTACTTCACAATATAGAGTCTGGATTGGTTTTGTCCAAGCCAACAAAAAAGGTGCCTCAGGTTGTTAAACTTATCAGTTCCTGGAAGCCCCGTGTGCACAAATACCCTTAAAACAACTTCAAATTGAAAATAAAGAGAAGGATGTAAAAATGTTATATACAATGCCCTCCACTAAATTTACCAAGGGTGCCAATATTAGTGGAAGGCTCTGTGTTATATATATATATATATATATATATATATATATAAAGACTATGCTTGTTAGCAAGCAAACATTTAGATCCAACCAAACAAGAGAATTTGGGCAAGGTTTCTGCATAGTCAAAGCAGAAAGGACTTAGAGTAACCATGCCAAGCAAAAACAACAAACAAAACGAACAGGGTGCTAATTAACAATCAGCTCACAGCGGAACGGACTGCTCTTAGTAGGAGCTTGGACATGGCACAATATCGAGCTAATCGGAGCGGACTTTGATATCCCCGCAGCTATTTGTTTTTAATCTGCGATTCCCGCAACGTTTAAGAACTTCTAACCGACAAAAAGCGCAAGAAAATGTTTAGGATGAATGCTAAGCTAATGATCCAAGCCAGAACAGATAATTCCACCAATTTTTCCCACCTAAAATAGCAGAAAAGAGGTGCTATTTGAAGCACTCTTAGCTTCTGGTGCAAGCACACATTGGATTAAGGCTTGATGCAAATGCTTGCGAGGGGTTGTGTTGAGGACAGGGTAATGGGCTCAAAGAGTTGAAAGAAAAAGCCTTCAGTGCAGGGCTGCCCTCAACTGCCCCCTCATTTGATCACAAGGTTCATAGCTCATAATGAATGTCGAAAAAAAGAGCGATAGACTTCCAATAATCAAACCATACAACCTAAACTGGAGTCCCTGTTCTGGTGGTGAACTTGTGCATCTGGAGAAAGCAAATTTAAAAAAAAGCTTCTAGTAGACAACTGAACTGTGCCTATCACTATATACACAGTGTTCCCATTTTAAATGCCGCACAACAAAAGACAAAGAGAAAAACATCAAAAAGACACGCTCTCCAACCCACACAACTAAACGCTTTTTCAAATTTTCACCACATGAGTCCGTGGGAGGAATTCAGTTCCTATGCAACCCAATTCTGCTTTGCACGTCTCCGAGTCTGGCTCTGTAATACTGGCAACAAAGAGTTTGACACATACTTAAACGGAGTGCCAAGCTCTGGATGCTTTTATGAAGGCTTTAAAAGAAACACCTTTAAATGCAAAAGTATGTATTTCATCAGCGCAGCCTATTTATATTGCAATTATTTCTGCTAAAGAGGCTATTAGACAGGCAATCCAGAAGCAATGAAGTCCGCTCGATGCTCAGATGAAGCTGACATCATTTAAATGCCGATGCCTGAAGTGCTGTGTTTGACTCATGATCATTTGAAGCCATGAGCTCACCTGGGAGAACGTTTTTAATAATGAAGAACCTCCATTGAGATGTTGGTCTACAGGGCTGTGTAAACAGTTTCCCATAAAGAAACACCCTTATCATCCGAGCTAAGCCTAGACGTTCTGTGTACAGTTTCTCTTTTGCTTATAAAGCTCTCATTTTTGTGGATATGGTCCCAAAGCCGTAGGAACCATTACCGAGCGGTAACCATAGCAAAATCCAACAGCACCAGACAAGTGTTTAATTTGGCTCTTCCTTTACTTCCAATGTTATGTCCTTCCTTCCTGTCTGTAAAAAATCCTTGTGTGGATCTCTTCAAAGTCGTGTGACATTCTGTATTTGTAAATCTGGACATGAGTTTGTCTTTTTTGGTTTGACAAATAACCGTAGGACCATATTATAGATTGTTTTATGGCATATGAGATTGCCAAAAATCTGCAGCATAACCACCAACATTGTATCTTAACCAGAAATTTTCAGCACAAATACACATATTTCTATGCAAATTATTCCTATAAGAAACTCACTTTCTCTCACGTAATAAAGTTCCACTGGTAACCAATTATTCTGAACCTGTCCACATGATCAGAAATTGCGTTTTGAAGTTGCGTTCATAATTTTTATTTTGTGTGCCCTCTTTACGCTGCTCCATAATACTTAACTCTGATTGGTCAGCTGCAGCCTTCATGGATTCCGTAACATTCGCTGCTGTCCAATGCAATGCTGTATGCCTGGTAACACCAAACTCTGCTACTTTGCTTTGCTTCGTAGACAGAGTATGGAACGGCATAATAGAAAAGCATTTACTTTCTGGTGGGGGGGTGGTCATCTTTAGTTTAAACTCATTAGTGTATCCGTATACCAATCACATAATATGAGCCAATCACATATCGCCAATCACATGCCACCAATCACATCCCCCTAAGCTTATCACATATCGTCTTGCCGGATGTTTCCCGTATTAGGGCACCATTTTGTGTATGTCTGCAGAGAATTTCTATAGCTAGCTTTTAATATCACGTGATGGCATACAATTTCCTAAAATATCCCAGTTATACTGTGTGAGAAAAACATTAAATGTGATTTTTCTATACCACTAATAACCATGCCTGTCATTTCGAACAGAATAATTATGATTAATCTCATGAATTCCCTTCCACTTCTTAAAATGTGGTTGATATGATTTTGTCAGTCAAAAAAAGTGCGGTTATGGTTTGAACCACAACCCAATAAATACGAAAATGAAAGGAAACCAGTTTGAAGCATGATCTGGTTTCAGTCAACCCAGAACGGTCTGGCACAGAGGAGATTATGTTCCTCACACTTCAGCAGTAATTATTGGAATATAATATGCCATATGAAACCTTGTGGGTTCTGGAGATTTGCTGATGTCTAACCCTCAAATAACCACAACATTTGCTTCTGATTAATAGTAATCTCCTATTATGCCATAATTATAAACAATTACTGTAAGTGAAATCACTTCAACCCAGAAAAAAATTTAAATGAGTTATAATTCCTAAATTATATGATATGTGACTTTCTGGGTGTTCTGTGTTTTGATGAAAACACGTTTAATAGTTCTAAAAGGCATACACATGGTATTAGCATGTCAGCTGGCTGTTGCCATGCATTTACTGAAAATAACAGATGTCTCATGTCATCACATCATGGGAAAGAAACCTTTATGACAGAATGGATCAGACTTTGGTTTATTTTTTGCGATTTAACACAGGCTATCAGGCAAATGTTCGTCGGGGCATTTGAGCACAAGCCAAGAGCGCCTAATTGGACAAATGGAAGGAGAGTAAACTGTGATTTACATGACTGGTATTGGTCGATTTGAACAAACAATGTCTTTCCTTTTTGCTGGGCTCAGCGATAAGTAATGAAATTATAGCGTTTATAAGCAGTAATTAGTGAACTGCTTGGCCACAGTCTGTCAGACATAGACAAGGCCTAATAGGCCACTTCTTGCATTTTACTGCCCACAAAACAGCTTAATAAACAGTAGCTACCCATATCACCTGCTGGGAGAGCTGGGCTTTGGAAAAGCGGCCAGCCAGAAACAAGCCTGAGAGCGCTGAATGCCACTCCATCAGCCCACAGCGGGTCTTCCCATGTGTCACCCTTACCGCAAGCCCACGGCGCGTCTCGCCTCACGGCTCTTTTTATTGCACCAAACGGCACGAGTGATTGAACAGTTAATGGTGCAGCTGTTGCAGAATTAGTCTGCGTAAAAAGGCCATAAAATACCAAATGTAAAATTAATATCAACTGGAGAGAGAGAGCTGCGAACGGCTGAAAGTTCAACTGGTGGAAAACTATAAACCATTTGCAAACCGGATGGTTGTTAAAACGGTTGTCTTACATGCTATTCTTGTCTGCACACATTATTTATGTGAGAGGAAATGGGTTTCAAAACTAACATTTAAACATAGAATACAATGCTTGTGTGCAAGTAAACAGTGGCTAAAACAATTGCTTAAACAAATCTAGCTATACCTAAATATTGGTTACATCTACATCATAAAATCAACAGTGACTACACGATTATAAGTCTAAAACAGATATTTCCAGAAATGTTATTCCTCAATTCTGTTTGGTTAATTAGAATGTTGTACAAGGATGTTGATCCAGAAACATCTTGTACTTGGTGAAATCACGGTCACCAACAGTGATAGTAGGCTTTTTATCCAAATACAGGTGATACTATTACAAAGGTGTCGTTAAAAAAACTTAAAACTGAACCCTAAACACTTTGAAGTACCGCAAAAAAAAAGCAGATGAAGAGAGTCCCACCTTTCAAAGAAAATAATCAAGGATTTTTCTCACGAAATGATGTATTGACACACACAGTTGGGGGAAATGCAAACAGGGATCAACATTTCATATTTCCCTTTGACCTAGTTGGTGAGACTGTGGAGAAATAGCACATTAAATCTGAATCCAGTAAAACTCTACATATGTATTGTAAGATTACATAACTTTTTATGTTAGCAAAAAACTGTATGTTCTACAGTAACTGCGTTTTTTAATTTTAAAACATTTCCTGGCTGGTTTGGGAACATTTAAGGAAAGTAAAATGTTACACGTTAGATTGGGATAGTTTTGGCATAAAGTAATTTGTTCATTTTAGCAATTAGAAGGAAATTATTAACATATAATAAAGCTGTTCTCCTTGTCTAAAGGAAAAGTTGTGTAAAAAGTGGCACAGTTTACCTCACTCCCCTACACTCACATCTGTTATTCAATGGTAATCAGGGCAGACAACCAATTAAAGCTGTTATCGTAATGTCTACCTGCTTTGGCTTCTACACTAACATACAATTATGCAATACAGGATAATAGCATATTATGCACTATGATGTCAAGAACATGACTAATGACTATACCTAAACACCCCCCCGACAACAACCTCTCTATAGTTACACATGCCAGAAAATGCCTATGTGTTAATCAGCTATAATAGTGGATCTTTACAAAATATATGGGGTGAGTTTGCCTTTTTTTAAATGCAGTTATTTTGTGCTTGATTAAACGTTACAGGCATTATTTATGTGGCTGTAAATAAGTGGTCAGCAGAGAGCGAGGACAACACAATAGCTTGCAGAAACACTTGATTTAAAAAAAGCGCAGTCACAATCCATCAACACACACACAAAGATGCAAAGGCTTTCTAAGATTTATGGCCTAAATATGTTTGATACTCAAGTAAACTGGACTGGGGCTGGCACACATACATTTCCTCGTGATTCGAAGAGATCTACCCTTTAAATAAGAATTATGTTGTTTGAGGGGCCATTTCTGCTTGTTGTAGACATTCCTCTTGGAAACCATAGACACTTGGGAGCCCATGAGAAGACACTCACTGTACTGTAAAAAGAGAGATTGCGTAGTCCACAATTGCTAATAATATCATGACTAGGCCTATAGCACATATGTATATATCCATTTACACACTGTGTGTGTGTGTGTGTGTGTATATATATATATATATATATATATGCGCACAAACACATACATTCATTTATTTTAACAGACGTCAGAAGTAGCAGGAATCTGAAATATATGTAAAAATCTGAATAAATATTACCTGAATTATTACACATGCATTGATTTTAAAATGTTTCTATGCCTTTTCTTGCATTATGTTTTAATTATCCTTTTATATTATTATATTTGTAAATGGATTTAATATATTCATTATAGGATCAACAGATTAGAACGGAACAGAATAAAACTGAATAGAATTGAATAGAACAGACTAGAATGGATAGCATAGCTAATTTTGCATTACATTACTGTCAAAATATGTGGGTGCCAATAAAAACATAACAATAATCCACAAGAAATCCAAAATGCAAGTCGTCCATCCATAATATTGCATTATCCAGTGAAAGAATTGTAGTTTTTTTAATTGTTTGTTTCAAATGATGTAATGATTAATTTCTCCAAATCTATTTAAAAGAAGAAATCTTGGTTGGCCCGAGAGTGAGTAAACCATTAGCAAATATTCTATTTGGGTGAAATGTTCCTTATTTAAACATTTGGTAATCTGTGTTTAAGAGCAAAAATAACAGATAAGACGTTTTTTTAAAATGTTACATTGAAAAGTATTCTATTGTATTCTCATGGATATGCGCAGACTGTTTGATTGATGCCACAGAGACAAATATCTGTTTTCAGTTACACATTTATTTTTTTTCCCCTCAAGCTCTTTGTGTGGCATTGCGTTTTGGCCAACATCCTGGATTTTCCTTGTGGACAGAAACATTTTCTCTATATAGCCTGACACTTTTAATTAGTTGTACGCACCAGTAAGATCTTTCTCTCATACAGTTTCTCAGAAGACATGACTGTATGCCTTCGACAACAACATAACAATACAGCAAAAGATTATGTAGAAGCCACTTTTTCCTGTCCTGGTTTTTGTTATTTAGTTTCTATCTTTTGGAGGCTGGTAGACAAGATTACTTTACCATTACTTCTACATCGCTGCACGCTCATATCGTGATGAGGCAAGGCATCAGAGAGCAGCTCCGGTCTTTTTGGTCAGCACATCAAACAGCACTGGCACTCTTATGACCAGCCAAAGCAATCAGGCTCTGATTGTCAGAGCCATCCAAGGCCTTATTACATGCAATCTCTGCTAATGTTGCAGACAACAGAAAAATCCTAATATCTTCACTTTGTCCCCTGTGAGCTGATATAAAGAGCTCCTAGAGGAGCCAGGTAAAGCTGTTCTTGTTCTTAGTGAGCGAACAGATCTGAGATATCCAGTAAGCCACTATATAGTTTCAGGATTGAGATGCAGAATGTTTCAGCGTCTGCTGTGGTCGATGCCTATCGCTGTGTTTCAGAGTTTCATGCAGAACACCTTCCTAAAAGGTCTTGAGGTTGTTTAATAGAGCTGATCTCTGTTTGTCCTGCATGCAGTCATTATGGAGCTGAAATAAAGAAAATGATCCGTTTCAGTAAGTGCCCCTGGCTGCTGCACACATCATTACCCTCTTCCTGTGCTGAGGGGGAGAACCTTTTAGGAAAAAAAGACACCATCCATCAGCCTGTCAGGGGCGTTTATCTTAAGCCTGCAGTCACCTGGTAAATGCTGATGAACATCATTAGAACCTTAAAGAGTGTTCATTTGAATTCTTTAACATCACTGCTAAAGAATAATGATATTTTACTTACCAGTTACTACAAGTGACTGCAGATTTACTGATTCTGGCTCAAAAGATATTTCAATCAAAATATGAATTCTGTCATTATTTACTCACCCTCATGTTTTTTCAAACCTATATGACTTTTTCTCTGTGGATTAATTTTTCTATTTAATGAAATTTCTTTTCTTTTTTTATGAAAAATGAAACTTAAATTATGGATAACAGCAACAGTATAATTTTATACAAAAAGAAATAATTCAGACACACACACACACATTTATATATATATATATATATATATATATATATATAATAGGGTTATTGCAGTTTTTTTGTTAATGTTATTTTGACATCTTTTAACATAACAAAAAACAAATATATAATAGGGTTATTATAATTAACTAAAACCATAAACATGTTATTTTTGTTATTTGAAATAAACATGAAGTGAAATAAAATATATTCTTTTTATTGTAACAAGGCAAATTTTTATATTTTTATTTAGTTTAATGCAAAGTATTAAAATAACTAAAACTACATAAAGGAAAATTAAAAAAGAAAATAACCATAAATGTTGGTAACACTTTAAAATAAGGTATCATTTGTTAATATTAGGTGATGTATTAACTAACATGAACCAACAATGAACAATATGTATTACATTATTTATTCATCTTTGCTAATGTAAGTTCATAGAAATACAAAAATTGTTATTTCATGTTTGCTCACAGTGCATTAACATGTTAAACACAACGTGTGATTTTAATAATACATTAGTAAATGCAGAAATTAGCATTAACTAAGATTAATAAATAATGTAGAATATTGTTCATCCTTAGTTCACGCTAAATAATGGTAACTAATATTAACTAAAGAACCTTAATGTAAAGTTTTACAGAAATTTTAAACACCAAATTATAAAATTAAATAATACAACTATAACAGGCTAATGATACATAAATATTATTAAAGCTAATTTTCTCTTTGCATGGTAGGACCAGCTGTAAACCACTCTATTAAATGCATTTATTAAACTGCAGCATTTAAAGAGATCAAACACAGTTGACACTGACTGCCATATTATGGAAAAAATGGAAGTCTGTAATTACCATAAACTGTTTAATGAGCAAAATTCTTAAAAATAACTTCTTCTGTGTTCAACAGAACACATTCTATCCTATCCTATCCTATTATATTCGACTGTCAATTTACTTGAATTAAAAGTCTATCCATAATCCCCAGTTTGATTAAGATTATGTTGTCCAAATGCAGTCATACAGATACATCTGGATCATTGGGTGATTTAGTCAGGATCTGTATGGTTTAGTATGCGTTTTTGGACAGCGTTCATGTCAAGAGGGGAACATCCACCCCAGGTCTTCTGCATCATTACATCCCAATCTCTGTCAGCACCGACCACCTGATCACACTATTTCTGCTCAAGCACCAAATCAGAAAGCAATTGAGTGTGCTGCATTTCACTCTCTAACGGTTCTTACAGTATGAACAACAGGCAACCAAAATACTCTTTGGCAAACCATATACTAAAGTGCAATCGTGCATTTTAAGAGTGTGTTTTAAGCTATGCGAGCTATTAAAAATCGTTTTTGTTTGGTCTTTAGTTTTATGCCATAGCATTATGTTGGGTAAATAAATAAAACATGAAAAACTGAATTTATTGATGCTGATTTCAAGGCTGAAAACAGCAGCAAGCAAATGAAAGAACCACATCAGACGAAACAAACTATGCCTGCAACTTGTAATTATGTTTGAAGCGTTGTAACCAGGAATTGAGACTTCCAATTATTTGCAAAGTCTTCGGAGATATAAGTCTGTTTCACATGGTTCCACTTTACAAGCTTCAAGAGAAACAAACAAATTGCACCTCATTTGGTTCACCAGGGATTTCTTTTTAACTACCTTTGGCTTATGCGACAATCAATAGGGAACGAAAGCTGCTCGGTGCTTATTCATCTAAACTGATCAGAAATTTCCAGAGCTTGGAGACAAACAATAGCCCAGCGATTCTGCACAATAAAAAGAGGACGGCTAACAGGCTTGGCTGTGACTGCGGTAAATGATCAAGAACAATTACAAGTACGCTTCTTCATGACTTCGCTACTTACTCCAAATGCATACTTCAAAAAGACTCCAGGGTCCCAGATGATGACACAAGTGGGATTTTAAAGCTCTTTTATCATACCATTCAGAAGCATGCTTTATAAAGGTGGCCTTATAATTGGGCATAGAGTCGTGTTTGTTCAGTATGTCCTCACATGCGAGGCCAAGTAAGCGGGCGGCAACTTGGACATGTGCTGATCCAGCTTTGATGTAATTGGTCACTAAAAACAGGAGGCAGCGGTTCAAGCAGAGAGAGAAATAGAGGAAAAGAGAGAGAGAGAGAGCTAAAACTTGAAATCCTAAGGAGGATCATGTTAGCTATGAGAGCTTTTAAACTTTTAACTCTGGCTGCTGAATCATCCAAACACAGCATTTGTATGGCCATGCTGATTTATAAATAATATGGGAGGAAAATGTACAGTCAGGGTGTTAAGGACCATTCAATGTGAGTAAGAAATTGGTCACGCTATAAAGGTCATCACACACAAAAAATTAAACCACAGAATGCTGATATTTCTGTTAGGCGTGTTTTATTTGGTATGTGATACTGCTTTTAGACAACAGTTTATTAAAAAAAGGAAATACTGAATGACTTTTTAGGCCTGTTTTTGTGGCGTTGATGAGAATAGTTCCACGCATAAACACAGAACTTAATGTTTTTTTTGTTGTTGTTTGTTTGTTTGTTTTTTGTTATTGACTGATTAATCACTTTGACAGCGAGCTTTCTTGTATTTGACTGTATTCTTGAAATATGAACAGGCCTATATTAGAGTAATGGATACAATTTGCACTATTACTGTACATTTTTGGTTAACACTTTAAGCCTTTATATATAATGCATCATAAAACTAGTTTTATTGCATTAATTATGCCTTGTAATGTACCTTATAATGCATGGTACAATCTCATGATTAATTGTAACCACAGATAATACATTATAACACTTGTCAAACACTATGTGATTTAAACTGGTTAATTATTTATGACAATATATAATGTATTACAATATTCTAATGTAGGCTATTATACCCTTTAATAACCCTTTTTAACAAATTATATATAAAGGCTTTAAGTAAAGGGTCACTGATTATTTATTTATTTTTAAATAAATGAATACATGAATAGTTTGGCAAGGATGCATTGAAATTATGATTAAAGTAAAGATTTTTACAAATGCTGTTCCTTTGAACATATTATTCATTAAAAGATCCTAAAAATGCATAATGGTTTCTAAATACGTATTAAGCAGCATAACTGTCTTCAACATTGATAATAATTAAAAAAAAATCTTAAACACCAAACACATTTCTCACAGACACTGTCTCAATTTTTCTATAGGTTTATTAGTTTTTAACAATCAATGCTTCAAGCATGCTACTTGTCCATGCAGGCTACACTCCTGTCCTCTTTAAAGAAACCGTTTAGGGGACATTGGGCCGGTCTGAAAGTGTCTCTGAGGGGGATGGGAGGACAGAAGGAGGTGCTTTAATCCTCAGAAATAAACTGACACTAAATCTTCTGTTCTTTAAAAGAACTCCTCACACGCTCCTTTGAACTGAAGTTCAGCACAGAAAGAGAGCCACTGAAGTTAATTTGAAGTTTAGCAAATCTAAACTAATAAACATGTGATCCAGTTGGGAATGTCAGTTTGTGTATTTCTGTTCTCTTTTCCTGTAAAAGCACTTATAGATTGTAGTATTTTAAACTTAAAAAAAACGGCCTTTTTAACTTTGTGAAGCTATGAGTAGATTCACTTTATTGTCAATGCCAAGCTTGCGGCCTTGAGGTGGGCGCTGAGAGACTTGTCCAGTACGACTCTCACTTTGAACCTAAAATCAAAGACTTATTTTTGCCATGTTTACAGGACAAGGACACAAAGAACTATGAGGGGAAAATGTGCATGTTATTCCTTTAAACTCTTTTGAAAAGCCCATTCTGCAGCTTTGTAGTTTTGAAAAAGGTGAGTGAAAGCTCAACATTTTTCTTGTACTTAGGATAAAAAGATTATTTGTCTATCCTGAAATGCACAGCACTGTTGTTGGTGCTTGTGTACATTCGCTATGGAGCAGAGGAATGAAGGGCCATTTGAGGCAAACAGCTGTTGTGGTTGAGATGTTTCTGTTGTGGCTGAGGGGTCAAATCCCTTGAAAAACCACAATACACACTGGACACTAACCTTTGGCAATTATTCCCAGAAAGAACGTGCTGGTGACCGCTTGGGCTGATTGTTCCCACCCGGCTGGTGTACACTCTCTACTGGAGAGATGTATACTGGAAGAACTTGACCTACTGCAAGAAAACATGCGTCAGTCGTGGGGAACTATCACATGCAAGACTTAGCAATAAACATTTTTGATTTGACTTTTTCTGATGACAAAATGCATAGCTATACGGTTTCCAAATAATTGTTTATACACTAAATTATTTTCAGTGTATTTGCTATGTTTCCATTCCATTCAAATTATGCAAATTAATGCATTTTTAGCAATCAAAAAGTATGCATACATTTAGCTCTAAATAAATAATTACTTTTTACATTGATTTTGATTCCTTGCAACTTCTAATCAAATTATGTTTAGCCCACATTCTTTATTGATTTAGAGGAAAATAATTTGCATAGAGGTGCTTAATTTAATAGCATAAAATTAGATTTTTATTAAGATTTTTAAAAAGCTTACATCTAAATTTACATTTAATAAAAAAAAAGATTTTTTTTTTTAAATCTACACTGTAAAAAAAAAATGTTATTTTTACGGTTATATACCGGCAGCTGGGGTTGCCGAAATTCTACCGTTAAATAACAGTACAACCATTATTTCTTTTACGGCAAAAAATTGTACACTGTAAAAAGAACCAGCTGTGGTTGCCAGTATAAAACCGCAAAAAATACGGTATCAAAATGAAATTTTGTCAATTGTTTTACGGTTTTATTTTAAACTTACAGTTAAATACTGTAATTTCTAATAAGAAACCATAATATCTAATAATATGTTAATATACTGTACCAACCTATTAAAATAGCGAAATCTATTTTGTACCTTTGAAATACACTGATAACTATCAAATGCAGTTGGTGATGAGAAAGTCACATGATGAACCAAAGCTCATCACAAGTAGCTTTTAAGAAATAACATATATAGAAGGAGCTCAATGTCATTCACACAAACACTAAACACCATCATGGTAAGAATTATTAAACTAAAATGGGCAATAAACATGTATTTAACA
>JAUCMS010000045.1:17874668-17896598 GCA_032357445.1 Enteromius radiatus
TAGTCAGTGATCTACAGCTCTGTGTATTAACTGCCGCTCCATTTGAAAACAGGTCATGGAGACTTACCGCTAATCAACGAACCGGCTTTACTGACGAGATGCGCATGAATATATCCCATAGCCCAAGTTCTATCTAGCATTCTATTGTTCTCTCTATCCATCCATCCATCCATCCATCCATCCTTTTCACTATTGTTCTATCATTTTATTGTTCTCTTTCTTTCTTTTCCATCATTCTTTAGTTCTATTGTTCTTTACATTCTATGATAGAAACATATCTATGATAGTTTATCTTGATTTTACTGAAAAAATAAGAAAACCTCTCAAATGTTAAACTTCAAATGATTTAAATGATTGAATTCAAATGATTATTATGTAATGTTTGTACAGGATACTTCCCGTACCATTGTAGGAAGAGTTACATAAACCACAGAGTCAAGAAATGCTGTATGATTTTCTTTCCAATCATGTAATCAAATTTAGCTTGTCCCTTCTTGCCAATTACAAATAAATGTACTGATTTAATAAAAGGTGAACATAAGTTGGTGCCTGTCCACTCTGCATTCCTTACAAGAACCAAACGGAAGAGCTTATACACTACTGTACAAAATAGCCTCAATCCCATTCATATTTCATATTCTGAATACACTCGACTAAAATAAACAGGACTTTTGCTCGAGAATTACTCATTTTAATCCTTCCTGGCCGCATGTAAATCACAACGGAAAGTTAGAACAATGCTAGAAATGAGATAGTAGGGTGAGAACAAGTTTTCCTCACTGATAAAAATCTAAATTCAATTATTTTTTTATTTGTTTATAGCACAATAACATGACATCTTAAGTGCGCTAATATTACCACCAAGAACCTTGCATCGTTTATTCTGTCATTTGTTCCATAAGTAATTGGTAAAATTCAGCCCATTAAGAGCTAATGCAATTATGACGTTAAGAGGTTTGTGTTGTTCCCCAGCGTGTCAGATCAGGGCCAGACCCCACCAGTGACACACTGTTTTCACAACTTACAGCAAAACAGCACACCCCTGTTTTCCAAAAGTCATTTTAGTAGACGGGTCCGAATTGAAATTCTTCTTTCAAGGTACTTTCTCTCAGAGTGGCACTAAACTTTTAGATGATTCTAAAGCCCTTTGGCTAACCGTTTGACAAACTCATGTCTAAACTATTTTCATGAAGACAAATGAAAGTGAACACCATGACTGACGATGTGCGATGCATCAGGGCAGATTTCCAAGGTAGATGGCTCATGTAGCTGGACATTACGACGTCTGATTCATGCCTCCCTGGGGTGACACAACATTTAATATGTCAATATTATCTTGTTGATGCAGTGTTATCACTGTTATTTTAATGAAAGCAGAGGGAAATGTATTTTATCTAAGTAGTATCATACTGAAAACAATCAGAAAGAGAGGTGCTCACAGCCGGTATATCATCAGCTATCACATTGTCGGGATATGAACTTCCTGATGTGAATTTGATAGGTCAGTTGTTTGGGAACAGGGGAAAAGGAAGAGTCCACTTATGATACAACCTCACCAAAACCTCAATGGAGAGAACAAGATATTCTGTGATTTCAGAAACAAAATAAACAGAAAATGTTGTGAGATAAAATAGAGATTTAAATACATTTAAATAAGTAACAATAATATGCAACTTATAACCTATAACCTAACCTATAACTTAGAAACACTTTTGTGTTCTTTTTTTCTTTTGTTCTTTTTTAAAATAAATTATCAACTCTTTTGCTCACCAAGCCTGAATATATTTGATGATAAATACAGTAAATACAGTAATACTGTATTTGTAAAGAATAATTACAATAAAAAACATATGTTTTTTATATTACATATAATAATACATTATATATATATATATATATATATATATATATATATATATTTATTTTTTGTAATTATATTTTACAAATACAGTATTACTGATTTTTTTCATCCAATATATTCAGGTTTGGTGAGCAAAAGAGTTATTTTAAAAAGTCATTATTCTGACTTGCTGCTCAAGAAATATTTCCTATTATAATAGATGTGTTGCTTATATTTTTGTGGAAACTGATACTTCCTTCATGTTCAAAATAGCAGCATTTGTTTAAAATAAAGGTGTCTCCCCCTCCCCCTAACTGTCACTTACTAACTTAAAAAAATCTAAAAAAAAAAAAAAAAGTCAAGTCACAATTATGAGAAATAAAATCACAATCTTGAAACATAAAGGTGCAATTAAAAGAAATAAAGTCAGTTACCTTGCTGTGGAGCCAAGCCTCTATACATCATTGCTGTGACATGAATACCTGAAAAAACAGGAAAAGAAAGGTCAAATATGAGAAAACAGGAAGTGAAAGACACGTTTAATGTCAGAAAGAACACACTTTAGATTTATTGTTGCAAAGTAAAAAAAAAATAAGCAGGAATTCAATTCACAATTTCACTTCATCCTCTGACTGCAAAGACTGAGAGTAAGTGCAACAGGCTGCAGATTTTCTATGGTGTGCTGTTTGTCTCTGAGGGTTTGGCTCTGCCATAAAACCAGAAATGTCTCTCTTTTAATCCCATGGGTTCCGTTCAGAGGAACAGCATTTCTCTCACATCTGCAATAGACTCCTCTCCCTGTCTATTTCCAGCATTTATACTGGTTTACCATAATTTTATCTTATAATATGGCCAACTTTGTGAAACAGTGTCTATGCTCTAAATTCTCTGAGGCTAGCATCGTTATTTCTAGTTCTTGAAAATAAAGGTCCTTCATTTATGGTTCTGGTCATGGTCATTTATACCCAGCAGACAAAACCAAAATTCAATGTCGATTCAATGTCTATTATCCATGTTAATTTGATATCCAACAACGATGTCAGCTGACATTGATATTTGTTGTTTTTAGGTTGTGTAACCAAAATCCAAAGTAAAGTCAACATCAAATTACCGTCAAATACTGATGTCAACTCGATTATCATTCTCAACCAAAATTCATTCTTTGTCAGGCACCATGTTCAGCGTCAACCTGAAATTATATTGAAGTCCTATTCCTGCTGGGTGGCTCCATTAAGAACATTCTTCAACTTACCATCCATGGACACTTTCCATTAAACTAAAGGGGCTTAACAGTTGAAAAAAGTTTTAAAGTGTACTTCACACTAAGAAGAAATAGTTTTTTTCTCTGAAAGGTTCTTTGGTGAACACAAAATGACTCACCACAGCACTCTCAGAAATAAAGGTAGACTGGGGCGTTACCTTTTCAAAATTACATGTTTGTACCTAAAGGGTCCAGTCTGGTACCTTAAAGGTACATATTAGTACTTAAAGTGTACATACCCTGTTGAAAAGCATAAGTTGGTTAGGTAGGTTTTGAAGCTGGGATGATGGTTTAAGCTGGTTTATGCTGGTCACATGCGGGCAAAGGACCAACATAAACCAGCGCTTAAACCAGGCCATCTTAAACCAGCATTAATCAGCAAAGGACCAGCTTAAACCAGCATCCCAGCTTCAAAACCTACCTAACCAAGCATATGCTGTTTTTTTCAGCAGGGTATTTGAACCTAATAGGTACAAAAGTGTACCTTTTGAAAAGGTACTGCGCCCCAGTGACGGCCTTTATTTTTGAGAGTGTTTGGGAACCTTTATTTTTAAGCATACAGAAGAAAATGTTTTGGAAACACTCGCAGTAAACTCATCAAGCGCACAGATTTCTGCTTTGTAGTCACTGAAGCTCTGGGTTCGTTGCTCCAGTCTTTGTTTTGGGTACACTGGGTCGAGTCTCTTCCTGCCAACCACACCCAGATTAGCACTATAATGATACTGATGATAGCCAGACACAAACAAGAGCTTAGATGAAGGTGCGTATACCAGCATTCCCATCACCCTTTGGGGCCAAAGCATCAATTTATACCAGGGAATTATGCTTTTGTTGTGTTAGCGTTCCTTTTAATTATGAAAGGATAACTAGCGCTACTTAATAAACAAAAATAAATAAACGATGAGGAAATGTTTAACAAACACAGCTCACGTTCCATGTCCCCATCTAGTTTTTTAGGCTGCTATTTTCTAATTAAAGGTTTTGGGGTTTTTTTTAAACGACATTAAGTACTGTTCTAGCTGTCTTTCCCTAAAAGTTTGGCAAAGTCAGTCGCCCACAACTGTTCATGTTAGTTTTGTTTTTCAGTTTTATGACTTAGGCTTGAATAGGGAACGGTAGCCATCTTTTGGTCTACAGCTATGTGCATATGGGCTAAAGGTCATAGAGCTGTATAATTAAAAAACAAAACAAAACATTCGATAACTCAAATATGCTTCATTAGCTTTCATTACATAGCATTTTGGATGATTGTTGTAGGGGGAACAAATGAAATAATATACACTGATTCAAGCTCATATTTATATCAATAATATATTTGAAATATGTATTCTCTAAAACGAGAGAGAGTATTTAGAATTTTAAGGAAAACTTTATTAACGAATAATCCAAAACATGTCAAATGACATTATCAACACCGCCCCCTCCCCCTTTTTTTTCATCATCATTGCACCCTTGCTTTTACTTTTTCTTCTCATATAAATCGCCAATTTTGCTTGCCCCAGAATAAAATTCAGCAATTGAAACACAATACGTTTTTTCTGTGCATACTTAAAAACAAAAGTAAATGTTTCCAGACAAAACCTCTCCTTAAAATCACACATCTCTTCAAACAGCACAAATAAAGGTTTAAGCCTAAAACAATCCTTAAAAGCATGACAAACTGTTTCTCTTTGAAAACAGAAAGGACAACCAGGATTATTCTTAGAATCCAGAACAAAAATAAAAGAATGAACTGCAATGGCTCCATTGAAATCAACAGAAAGAGATTGTCCTTGCTTTAAATAAATACCTGAATATTCTTCAAATTCTGGTTGGATTGTCAAACAGGGGAAGGGGTCTTTACTATCAGGAAAAATACTTCCTGAAAAAGTCTTCCATAATAAGCTTCTCTTCACTTGAAAAGGTTTGGCTCCTTCAGTTTGGTTAAAAAATTATAAATAGAGTTAAAACTATAACTATATCATTAGCATAAGCTCATAAACAAAAATTTATATCAAACTCTGGTACCCTTAACCCTGAACTTATAACTGCATAAAAGTGAGATTGGAATTTTTAATTTCATTGAGATCTTCGTTTTTTTGGGACGAAAAGTAACCACTGCTCTTCGGCAGCTCAACGGCAACCCACCCTTCATGTCATTAAACACTTCAACTCCAATCTCCGACCAGAAGGATTTCAGAAAGTCAACCAGCAACCCATCCAACCAGCTCTATACAGCTCTCGTAAGGTCAGGGCACTCTCTAGCTCTTTGTTGGACTCCTCTGAGATCTTTCCAGCTCAAGCTCACTTCTATACAGAGAAGGATAAAACCATACTGCCTCTTCACGCATCTCTCTGGGATTAGATAACAAAGTACCGTGTCCACAGAACGCAAGGCGTGAATTATGCATGTTTGCCCATTCTTCTTTCAAGACTAAAGAAATACTTCGAAGGTGCATTAATCTGGTCAATGTTCAAGAATTTAGCCTGGACCAGTGCCCCCTGTGCTTTATGATCTAGCAGGTCTTTATGTTCAGCTTTTTTCCTTACAAAGGTCTCTACACTGTTAACATCACTTGAGGTCCAAGTCAATTTCTGTAAATCCATTATTTTGCGATAGCGATTTAAATCTTTTGTGTGATTTTGAGTGTATTTCTGTGCAAACTGTTTTATTTGTACCTTACCATAATCCCACCACTGTTACAAAGATTTGAAAGATGACTTTGTCTTTTTAAAAACCCATCCAGTAGGCCTTAAATGATTCAATGTATCATTCAAAAGCTTGGAGTTAAAATGCCAGTACACACTTTTAGGTTTCACTGAATTTAAAATGACTTTACAACTTACCATATTATGGGCGGAAAATGGTAAAGGTGTAATAAAATATTTGGTAACCATATTTAAATGATGCTTAAATATATAAAACCTGTCCAATCTGGCCATCGATAAATTGTCATGTGTACTGTATGCGCCTATGTATCCTGTCTCTCATTGCTATTTTGAGCTCTCCAAACATCACACAGATCAAACTTTTCAATAAAATGAATCAAACGTTTACGTGAAGCCATATGAGGTTCCACATGATTTCTATCTATATCAAGGTCAGCACAATTAAAATGACCCCCTAAAAACAAAAACTCAGCAATTATGTAAAGTTGAACAGAGGGTCTCTAAAACAAATCATCTTTCCACAGGTGCAGTTGGAGCATAAATACAAAAAAAAAAAAAAATAATAATAATAATAATCCAAGACTTTCATAAGTAGCTCTTACTTTTAACAATCTTACTTTAATAATTTCATCTACATCATTTTTGAATGATTTCCACAAGAAATTGGTTTAAAATTCTTACTAAACAAAATAGCAATTCTGCCACTTAGAGTAGAACGGTGGCTTAAAACAGATATCCCACTGAACTCTTTCATCCAATCAACAACATTGTCTGAACTACTATGTGTCTCTTGTAAGAAGGCTCTCTCTATATATTTTTCTGTTCCATTTCTTCAAAAATGTTTCTCCTTTTTGTAAAACTCTAAAACTTCATGAAAGCAAAATGCACTTCACTCATTCCAAAAAAAAAAAAAAGAATAAAGAAAAGATACATTCTATGAGGCCAAAGGTGAAAAATACTCCCAATTCTCCTATCAAACAGTATAATTTTTTAGGCCGTTGCTGATGTTTCTTACATTTGTTTTAATCTGTACACTTCCTTGTTGGTAAAGGAGTCTCTAGCCATCAAACTTTTAGCTCTCTCAACAAATTGTTTCAGATCAGGGAAATATTCTTGTACTGAGTCAGTAGAAGCAGTGACCATGGGTAAAACATTAGGAACTGAGTTAGTTAGTCCACTTTAGTTGCGTGGCATCCCGTAAGTGAGTACAAACCTTGCACCCACTGGGCCGACATGCTTCCTAAACGATGGATAGCATACGGCCTGGTGTAACACAATAGTAAGAAGAGGAGTCACAAACACCAAACTGCGTAGACATTTTAGCCATCTTTTGGTCTACAGCTATGTGGGCTGAAGGTCATAGAGCTGTATAACTAAAAAACAAAACAAAACATTCAATAACTCAAATATGCTAGAAATTATTACACAAGCTTTCATTACATAACAAACACATAGCATTTTGGATGATTGTTTAGGGGGAACAAACTAAAGAATATACACTGATTCAAGCTCATATTCATATAAAAATATATATATTTGAAATATGTATTCTCTAAAACGAGAGAGTGAGATTTAAATATATACGCATTTATCTTCATTTAGGTATTTAGATATTTGATTTCATTATCTGGACAAAAACACTAGCTAATAAAGAAAATTAATTTGCAGCAGTCAAATGAATTTATTAATATAATGACTGAGTAAATGAGGCAATAAACAGCCAGTAACATATCCCATACTTAAATGCTGAGAAATGTGTGCCGTCAGCCGTTCTCAGAAGTTGATGTTTCATCATTTTCTTTCATAGTGAGCTTCTTAAATTTGTTTACTGTAACATCTAACCTCTGACCCCATCCCAGTTTCTGCATTTTGGTTTCAGGCACTTGTTACTGGGGAGGACTGTTTTGATTAATTTGAGCTTCTCTCTGCCCTGTATTGAGAACTGTAAATGTGAACACGGGTCACATCCTGTTGTAATTGCCTTCCCAACATGCAACAGTCACTCCTAATTATAAATAGCTTTGAGGAGTGAAAAGCACAATTTCCCTTAAAGTAACAGTACTCATAAATAGAGGTCTTCTAACAATGCAGTACTTCCAAAAGCAAGGACACTCAGATTGCATTTGTCCTTATACACATGTTTACATTCTAATATGCTGATTTCTTAATATTGTCAATATTAAAAGTAAATAAAACAAACAAAACAATACTTCTGATCAATTTAATGTATCCATGCCGAATAAAAAAGGAATAATTACTTTGAAAAAGCAATAATTAAAAAATAAATTACTGACTGGAAAGTTTTGAAAAGTACAAGGAATGCATTTCACAAAAAAAATAAATAAATAAAAAATTGCCATGCATGCGCAAGGAACTACACAACATCATCTGACTTGTGCCAAGTTTGCTGTACAGCTTTGGTATGTGTTTGCAATGTCTATCTGCCCCTGAAAAGCTCAAAATTAACATCCTAGCCCCCTAATGTAGCTTAAGTAATGATTGGCTGGTTCAATCACATCTTCCACGTCAGTGAAGGCTTGTATTGGTTCAATCTGACAGACCAGGTTCTTGAGTTTAGACAACACCTAAGCAAACCTTATTGCAACACCCTGGCAATATTCCACAAAAACAGCAGCACCATGGAAAGTTTTGTCCAGGCAAGCAGCACTAACATGTCCATTTTTATCTTGTTAAAGTCAGTGCACTATTACCATTAGACAATCAATATAAAAAATGACTTTTCAAAGTATAAAAAAAAAAAAATATATATATATATATATATATATATATATGTGTGTGTGTATATATACAATTTACACAAAGCTTAAAAAGTTCAACAGCAATTTCTGTGAGAAAAAGTTTTTCATCAAATTTTTTCAGTGTATCTCTCTCAGAAATAAAACACGCATTCATAAATCCTGACGGTGTGGAATTAAACAATCAAGATTTTCCTTTGTCTTCCCCTGCCAATCATTTTGTCGTCTTGTGAAGGTAATGTAGAGTGTCAGTTGCTTGACCTTTTTTGTAATTTTCCTGAAGGACATCCTGGGAACAGACAATAGACGAGAACAAAGCAAAGCAGCGGTTCCCAAGCTTTCTGCGCCATTGTTCCTCTCACAATAGTACCATACAGCCCACAGGCCCATGACACCTGCAGTTCACTCTAAATCCCTTCAGAAAATGCTGTGCCCACTCTGAAGGCCAACTGCACTCAACCTTGGCGCATAAAAAAGAGCACAAGATGATCTTTCAGATGTTAGGTACAAAGAACATCAACCACTCCACAAAGATTCAGATTAAGCAGGATAAATGCTCTTTTTAGCTTTATATTCCTAAAAATAATCCAGCAAAAACTGTATCATGTTTCAACAGAAAACAACTGTTTTCAACATTGATAATAATAAGAAATATTTCTTGAGAAGCAAATCAGAATATAAGAATGATTTCTGAAGTATCATGTTTGTTTGTTTGTTTTATTTAAAGGATACCCCATTAGCTACAGCAATGCTGCAGCTATTCTTCCTGGGGTCCTGAAAAAAAGTCATTTACAAATACAACAGATAATTGAAAAATATAAAATACACTTGCACATATACACCTACATATACACACAATTCAACTTACATGTATACCCTCATACGGGCATATATACAATACATTCATACAACACCCATAAAATATTCACACATAAATATACCTACACATGTTCAAGTAGACACATATTCACACACACATAAACAAATATAAACAGTCGGATGTATTATTTAGATAAGTGCTGTTTTAAATATAGTTTAAACTTATTTACATTGTTAGTAAGTATGATATACTTTGGCAGTTTATTCCATTCATTCAATAAATTATATATAACATATACAGTACACACCATGCATTATATTTATATGTAAACCAAAACTTTTTTTGGATGCTGTTAATCACAATTAATCATTTGACAGCACTAAAATATACTATATAGAAAATTATTATTTAGTGAAATAAATGCAGATTTCATAAGTCTACTTTCAACGATTTTACTGACTTGTTTTAATGGTAGTCTATGCGTTTGATTGCGTTACATAAAATATTAATTGATTGATGAACGACATAGCACAAGCACCCTTTTACAGCGTAATGGTTAAATGTTAGTGGAAAATGTCCACAGTTGACCCAGGGGGTGAACTTTATACATCCACTAAAAATCATAATAAGCAAGTTCAATTGTTAAAAGTAAAAATAAATAAAGAAATAAAATCTCCAAAAACTCTAGCGTCATTTGTTGGCTTGATTTATGTGTGACTTTAATTTCCAAATACATTTGGGGCCACTGCGTAATAAATCAAACAACTGTTAAACTTCATTTATGTGCGTCTCTTCTAGATCTTCCACCCTGATCTGACAGAAACGTCTTCAATCTGTTTATAATAAAATGCTACAAACCGCCCATAAACGTGTCCAGAGCCAAGACTATTTGTCAGCACATGTTTATAAGTACACAATCGAGACAACTCTGGAGGAAGCTAAACATAAGCAGGCCTGACCGCACCCGTGCTCCCCTGAGCTCCAGTCAGGACGTCACTGCCACATTAGCGACAAATCTCTGCGAAAAAAAACACTGTGCGTAAACACAGCACGAGTGTTACACCTCCAGTCAACCTTTGATCTCCAAGTATATCAATTTAGTACACCAAGGGCCATTAATGCTAATGTCAAAGTACTTAAGAACACATATTTACAAGTTCAACGTTCCCACCTAAGCAACTGAACCGCATGGGAATGTTGAATCAGACTCTAGTGGCTGTCGAAACATCCTCAATGGCTTCCTGTGAGCCGTCGACCCTTCTACATATTCCAGTAAATGAGCATTGTTTCTTTTGCTCTATCTGTTAAGAATCATATTCGCAGGCGAATCAATCTTAAATGTATATGAAAGCGTCACCAGGAAGGATGCGAAAGTTAATTTACTTCCTCTGTTATTTGCCCTCGTCTTTAGTACAGTGAAAAAGAGTCTTAAGAGGGACAACCTCATTGGACTTCCCATCATTGTTTTGCTAGCCAAGATACACTGTCTTTTTTTTCCAGGTACCTCCCTCCGTCTCCTGGGCCCCCAGGTACAGATCTTGGGAGGCAGGGTTTCACTGTGAGAACAAAAGGTTGAAGAGTTGAGTTCTCATAAAAGTGTAATCAGTCTTTTTCTCTACTTTTCTTGACTCAGCTGTGTGTTACTCTGTTTGTTCTCGATTCCTAAGCGGTAGCTGAATGAGCAGGACACTTTTAATCTTCCAGCTCCGGAGGGGAGCGCAATACTGGGAATCACCAATCCATATTAATTCCCAGGACGGACAGACTGTGCACAACTCCAAACTTCTGCCCCCACCTTCATCTTCGCCCTCCTACGCCCATCCCAGATTATTCTCTTTGACGTTTTCTGTTGTTCAGTGAAAAGTGGCTGGGTGTTCCCTCAGCTGTGGGCACTAGTGGAAATGTGGACTTTCAGAAATGTTTTATACTCTCTCATTAGTTTATTTAATTTGTACATATATGTCAATAAACCACCACATTTATCACAATTTTTTTATTATTATTTTTCTAATCTAGCAAATGTCATTCCAATATATTTCATATTTGGTAGAGATTTTATTTAAACATTTATTTTATTATTATTTTTTTTTTTTTAAATAGGACTCCATTGGTCTAATTTCATAGTTATCATCAGGGTTATTATAGATAACAACAATCAAAACTTAAAACTAACAGAATATAAACAGAAATAAAACATACTATACATTTTTATTTTAACTATTTTCCAAGGCATCATTTCTCACGCCTTTAAATAGTAATGTTTTTACTCTTTTTCATAATTTGACAAAATGACTTTACCTTGATTTTTCTGCTTTCTTTATACTTTGTCTCCTACTTCAGCATGGTGACACTGCAGAAAAAAGCAAACAAACAATATATATCACAATATAAATATTTTAGTTTAGTTTTTAGAGTACAAAAAAAATCATATTCTTATGCAGAAAGTTTGATTTGTGACAGATAAAATAATATAAAAATGAAAAACTTAAAATAATAATAAAAACTCAAAGAGTGAAAAAGAAAGAAAGAACGAAAAAGAGAAAAACAAAGAAAGTACAGAAAAAAAAAATGAGGGCACTGCAAAACATTTGCAAGATTATAAAACAAGTGTATTCATTTATTTTTTAATATAAATCAACCCCTGGGACATAAAAGCACCCATAGTCGAAGAAGCAGAGAACAATAGGAGGTACAACGGTCAAATCAAACGCTGCATTGCATTATTAAATTTCATTATGATGTTGAGTCCCTCACCCCGGGGGCGTGAATTTGTGGGTCATTGTTAGAGCTAGGTGTGCTTTGGGATTCAGAGCCTCTATGGGCCTCGCTGCTGTGTGAGCACATCACCTGTCCAGTACTGACCCGTTACATTGGCCAACTCCTCGGTTTCTACAGCAACACCTCTGGAATGCCATCGCATTTTTCCTCTAATCCTCTCTCCTAAGAAGAGCTTCAGCTCTGTGATTCCTACAAATCCATGCTATGAAAACAATGCACTCAGCATTCAGGGATGTTTAAGCAGGCGCTCAGACAATGGTTTCGTTTTGTTTTCACTTTCGAGAAACATAAAGGATGATTATTGCAGTCCCAATGTATGTAAACTGAAGTCCTTTCTCACTCAATAACGGGACAACTATGAGTGCAGAAGATTAACATGTTCCATTGTTACTTAATATAAATCATCCGTGGACAGTACATCCACAAATACATTCCTTCAGAAGTTTCAGGACTGTTTTTTTCCAAGTTTTAAATAAAGTTCGCTTACCTAACAAAGATTAGCAATGGCTCAGTAAACATTTTCATGGGAAGTTGAATGAACTGGCGTATGTACAAATCACTCACTTAGATGATTGGAGAAAGCACGCAGAGATCTGAGATTAGATAAACAGCAATGAATTTCAACAGAGGTTTGAGAAAAGCAGCTACCACGCAGAAAGTAGGGTTTTTTTGTTTCGGCACCAGCAACCAGTCTGTAATTTAGCGAGACTTGCCTAAAATAAAATATGAAACTTGCATTTCATTTGGACAAATTGCTATTGAGGAAAGTTTGTGCACTGGACCACTAAGTACAAAATACAGCACCATGCTGGTCAAAGACGCAAGACTGTTTTACTGTGGGAGTCTGTTTAAATGTCAAGTTGCTGTATTTGACATTTATTACTAGAAATCCTTTTATCCTCTGAGTTTACGACAACGTTATGTGTTCATCTGGACATTTATGAAAGACATAAAGTTGGCAAATTAGTTTTATTTGTTGTTTTTCACATGACAAACCCTCCCACATCCTGTTGACAAATCAGCAGAAGATGAGAGCCGAACCATGGTAGACAAAATAAGAAATAATTAGAAACTACAAACTTCATTAAGAAACCAAAATACAGTAATTATACAAAAATGGCCAGAATAAGAGTTAACGTTGACTTTGATTGTTAGAACAAAGGCGTCCCTGGTGGGGACCACCCTTCTACTTTGTGAGAATATTTAGCCACCAAACTTATTGAAATAGCTCACCATTCTCATTAAAATGAAGCGGGTCATATCTTTATCTTTCAGATGGCCAACGCCAAACTTATATTGATTTGGCTTTTGCATTGTTGCACAAAAATTGCAAAAAAAAAAAAAACCCTGCTCATTAAAGAAAACTGCATCAGGGTTTTTCTATAAATATTAAGCAGTATTAATTTAGCTCCAAATCAGCATATTAGAATTATTAATAATAGATCATGTGACACTAAAGACTGGAGCAAATTTTGCTTTTTCATCACAGGAATAAATTACATTTTAAAAACATTACAGTTATTTTAAATTGTAATAATATTTCACAATTTTGCTGTTTATACTGCATATTTGATCAAATAAATTCAGCTTTGGTAAACCTCAGATACTCTTTTAAAAACATTTATATAAAAAACTCTCCTTATATGGCACAAACATATTATTTTGCAAATGATAAAAGATTAGCAGTTCTGGCTTGTGTTTGGCTAAATAGAAACATCAACAGTTCATAATACACTGATTTATGAAGTCTATCTGTGGGTGTGTAAATTAATTAAATATCAAATATAGATGTAGCTAGCTAGCTAACAACAGAATTGTAAATAATACAACTGGGAGCTGCTGTTATGTGAAGAGTGTGGCAGCTTTAGCTGTTACTGTCACACTGGTCTTAATATGATTAACTTGTTTACTTCAACATTCCAAATACACTCTAAAGTGACAGTGTAAAGAACAATAGAGAAAGAACTAGCTTGAGACTCCATGAAAAGACATCAACTCAAGTTCTATCAGCTGTTAAGTCACCAAAATACCAAGATTAACATCAATCATATCTGCTGTTTAATGTTCTTTTATCACTGACTGACCTCATTCTCAACATCCTATTGTAAAATCCCTTGTTCTCCAGTGGGATTCAGTCTAATAGCAAAACCCTTACAAGCAAATATTTCCCCTCTGTAACTGTTATTTCTCAGTAGAGACATGATAACATGGTAAGGTTGGTAAGCCTTAACATCACAGAAGCTTGTGATTATACTTTCCTTCACCAGATAAACCTACCTTCAACAAAGGCATGATTACCCCTTGATCTAAATTTGATCTTTAAACCTTTTACTGTAAATCCAGCCTCTGAAAAAAAGCAAAGAGGAGTCAGGTAAGCCAGATGTGTTAAATAACTAGAAAATCCCTCTGCTGTGAAGCTCAATTGCCCTGGTTCAACAAACTTGAATTGAAGTCCTTATGCACTGAAGACAATTCCAATTCTGTGATTAAGAAAAAGAAAAAAGGAAAACAACAAAGAAAAATCCATTCAAAAAGAAATAGCAATTATAACACATAATTCACAATTTGATATTATTAAAAGTATTAGTTGTGCACTTCTCAAGTAGTTCAATTTGGTAATACATACAGTATCTTTTTTTAAGATGTGGATTTCAATTGAATTATCCTTTTATATGTGGAAAACAAGAGCAATTTAGAGGAAAAAAAAATTAATAATGGTAAAAGAACAAAAAGTACCATAAAAGTACCGTCCTGTTTCTTTATTTGTGTGTGTGAGAGAGAGAAAAAAAACATTGAAACTGAAGTCTATGAGCTGGAAATCAATTCTTAGCAACTTGTATGTGATTAAAAATAAATAAATAAATAAAAATCCCCTTTTTTATGTAATAATTGTTTTTCAGAGAAATGCTTATGTATTAATTTGGGTAAACTACTCCTTAAGACATATTGTCATTTCATATAAGGACGGTAATGCCACACTCAAATGCTTTTACAAAGTTTTAACCACGCCATGAATAATAATACAATAATACTCTTGAGTTTTTTCCTAATACAACTTTAAATGGATAGCTCACCCAAAATAGAAAATTGCCATAATTTACTCATTTCTTCCACTGAACACAAAATGAGATATTTTGAGCAATGTGAGTAACCAGTTGCTGTTCCTCATTGACTTCCTTACTCTGGAAGTCTGGGGACTTCAAAATATCTTAATTTATGTTCAGCAGAAAAAAAGAAAGCCATACAGAAAGTCAGCAAGATAATGCGTAATAGTGCACCTTATCTGCACCTTTCTGACTCAACCAGCCATGTTTTTACTTTCAAAGCTGGAATCTGCTGATGGGCCCTGGTGCAGAAATAACATGTGCATTCTTCCCATCTATTGAGTAAGAGGGAATGCAATTAGCACGTATTAGAGAGAGTGGAGTAGGGCTGTCAGGTCGCTGGAGAGAGCCCAGGGGCCAGCCCTAGTGAAGTCCTTCAGGCCTAAGGAGGCTTTAATGATCTAGAGCTGGAGAAATGTGAGACAATATACTGAACTTGGCCCGGCAGTTAGGCCTTATTTACACTCACATGACATTCATGTACTGTATGTGGGTCAATATAGGCTTTAGCTCAGTCTGTGGCTTTAACTTTAAAAGCCAGGTGCCATAAGACAGAGGGGAACACTTGCACAATTTAAATAGCTGTTGATTGACTGGAAATGATTATGTGGACCATGATTATAACCTAATTAAATGTGAAACCCACACAATACACTAAACAAATACATAACATTAATACTGAAAAATATTATCACCATTTAAAACAATTTTTATATTAAAATAAAAATGCATGTATATTCCATAATTACTTTCAAACCAAATACTAATAAGTTGTAATTGTATTTTTTTTTTGTTATTTGACCCATTTATTAATTTTTTTTTTTACTAATATAAAACATTTGTAATGTAATATCCTTCCTTATTCTTTGAGATATTTTAATATGTACGTACAAGTCCGAATAAGCATGTTGTGTGAGTAAATATTGTGTTACACTGACAATGTAACATTATTTTAACCAAATTTTGACATCTTACATTTTAGTAAACACTTTACTTACATTTGATGTGCTTTCTAATATATGAAATTTATTGGTACTTTTCACAAAACATTTCTGACTCTCATTGAAATACATAAAATATAAAGTGAGTATTAAATTAGAACACAAACATGTTCACTCATACTTTTGGGCCCCACTATACTTGATATGTGCCTGACATTCACACTGTTTATCTAGCTTTCTTTTATTCTAACCCACTAAAGACAGCTTTGCCTGCCACGTGGCAGCTGCTCAGAAGTCAGTGTAGGAACTCTGGGAAAGTGGTAGGCATGTTATCATGCTGAGCTGACCTCCGTTTGTTCAGGGTGAAATACTGGACTGAGCTCGGTGGGTTAGGTCTTTATCCTGCTTTTACAGGTTTACAAAATGAAAACAGTGTCTGATATTTTAGACTTTCCGTTCCATTTTTGAGGAGTTTTTAAATACCGAGGTCTTGGCCAAACACCTGTGAGCTGGCTCTGTGTTAACACCTTACACTGTATCCACAAAAACATCTGCAAAGCTCAAGTGAGATCTCACATGTATCTACTTTATGAGCGCCAGCATTAAGGCCTAAAATAGAGCTAAAACATTGTTGAAAGGAAGATTTTCTCAGTTTAAAAGAGATAGTTCACTCAAAAAAGAAACTTGTATCATCATTTACTCACCCTCATGTCGTTCCAAACTTGTATGTGGTTCTTCATGAACACAATGAGACCATTGGAGACATGTTCTCTTCTCTGCAACACACGTTAAACTGAATGAAATCATTTGAAAACACTTCTCAATTAACATAACTTGTACGAACATGATTTTAATGAATACTTTATTTGTGACTTTGAGGTAAAATTACTTTAAATAGCTATTTCTATGAGTGTCTCAGTCCTCAATAACTTTGAGTAGAAGTAGAATAGTAAAGTATAGTGTAATATAGTACAGTATAATCAATTAAAATTCTCACCTATACCTTTAAGTCTTCCTTCATACTTCATACATTTCAAGGCTACCAGCAGTAATATGGCCATCACTTCATAGAATGAATAAGAGAAGTGTGTTTGCTTTGGGTGCAAGTTATGTTAGTGCTTAACATATTAAATCAATGTTCTTGTTTGCATTTGAAGCAGCTCTATTAAAACAAATGGTTGAATATCACCCGAGGACAAACATGAATAATTACAAAACATCGCCATGCTGTAGATACTTTGAAGAGAATTCATCTTCGGTTATGAGGCACATAAAGTGAAGTGTTTGCTTTGATTTCTAAACACAGCTGTTAATCACCGCAAGACCTTCAGTCTGCCTTCCAAAGCTGAACAGTCAGTGTTTTCAAATCTTATATTAGGCTCTTTAAACGTCCTTACAAAGTGCTTTGAGAAGTACAACTCTGATTAAATAAGCACATCACTCTCTCTGTGCTGGTAAACTAGATGAATCAAAGAACGGACTGAGTATTATTAAAGAGACAGTACACCCAAAAACTTCACTTATAAGAATGTTAAGAATGTTGGTAACCAAATGGTTTCTTTCCAGTGGACTTCAATTGGCAAATAAGTACAATTGAAGTCAATGGGAACGGAAATGTTTTGTTTACCAACATACTTTAAAATAGCTTCTTTCATGTTTCACAGAGTTTCGGAACAACATGAGTGCGAGTAAACAATGGCACAACTAACATTTTTACAACAATATGAACAATAAAGGTGTGCTCAATCGCTTTTCGCGCAAAGATTTTAATCAATAGTACCTTAAAGTGATGTTGAGATCCCATGACCCGCTTGTTATAACAACAACATGTTTGCTTTATATAGCACTTTCAGAGCTCAAGGCGCTTTAGAAAGCATAAACATCTAAGTACATCTAAACAGAACAAGCAAATCAAACAATATAACAACATATACAATATACAAACCACAGACACAACATAACAACGGAGCCTGAGTCAACAGCACAGTCTGGAGTGATGGATTGGCATGTGCGCGACCAGACAGTCCAGTGGAAAAATAAAATGTCCAAACAAACAGTTTTCCCACTGGAACACTGGAAAAAGATGCGACGCAGCTCACATGCCACAAACTACGTATAAACGACGGGAAGAGTGCAAACACACGACGGTCACAGCTGAAGTTAGTAAACAATTTCATGCTTCCACACCAGTAGGTGTCAGTATGAGGTGTAAATCAACTGAGACGAGGAAGTCTGAGTGTACCTTTAAATAAATAGCATGTGTTTTTTGTGGTTATGACTCATCATAGGGCCTTCTGGGAGTTTTGTCGCGTGAAGGATTTGTTACTCCCTCTGCCTCTGCAAACAGGGCCGAGCTCCAAGCATAATGTTTCTTGACAGAGTCGGCCAGGGCGACGCTGCAGATCTGAGATCCTCACGATTGCCCGCTCTGACCCTCTTCCCAGAAATAAACAAACACACGTGCTCACTGTAAACCAGCCTTAAGCACCTTGCCAAAGACCCACACAGTCAGCCACAAAATATTTAGTATCGCTGAGATTTAAACGTAATTTGTCAGAATGCGAATTTGCAAAACAGGCCATAACGTCTGCTCACGTCACGGAGAGAATTACTCTTCGGAGGGCTGCTAAAGCCCCTCAAATCCTGCCTGAATCTGATTAGGGCGAAAATCACTTTCTCTTAATCCCTCTCCAGGAAATGCACGAATGCAGTGGTAAAAGATGTTTCTTGCAATGATCTGATTCATGGCAATTTGAAACGTTCTGTGTTTCCACATCAAAAAACAAGTGACTGGCTCTTAAGCTCGCCGTCTGGTACAGGAAGCTTTGACTGACTCAGAGTTGCAGAGTGACTGACTGGTTTGAATTTGCTGTAAAATTCGTTATCCCAAAATGAAGGATTTATCAAATTTGTAAATAAAACCTTTTGTGTGCTGAATTTCAGAAAAAAAAAAGTATTTATATACACATCAGAAAGTCCAAAATGTTTCTTGTGCAATGAATCAGCATATTAGAAGGATTTATGGGTCCCTAAAGACTAGAGTAATGGTTGACAAAAATGCAGCTTTTCGTCAAAGGAATAAACACCAGTTCAAAATACATTAAATCAGAAAACTATGGAAGCCCACTTCTACCACTGAAAAAAAACAAAAAGTTATTTCACAATTATGCATATATATATATATATATATATATATATATATATATATATACATAGTGCTTCCCACACATGGAATATATTAACAGCCGCCTAAGTATATTGTTGACACATTTTTGATTGTATTACTATTATTATCCTCCTACACCTGTTTTTAATCAGCCGGGGCAACAATCACCCCACACGGCCACCAGCTCCCGCGAGCGTGAGCTCTGAATCTCCCAGCGCAATATCATCTCTCTCGGCGTCCATTCTTTGCAGTGAGCGGCATAGAAATAGCACTTTCAGTTGGCAGATTCATCATTAAATAATTTACAAAACAGCGTCTCCAAGCACCTGTGGCTTACTGACTGTTTGGACTTTTAAATATGTACATAATTCGTCTTTTAATATCCTCATAGCTTTTTGAGTGATTCCTGGTAAACTTATTTATGGGTCGTGTTTACTGTTTTAAGTAAAGGAAAAGGAAAGGAATTTGGCCATACTAGGAATTTGTGCTCTGTGTTTAAGCCAGCCAAGTAAGAAGTGAACACACACACCGTGAACACACACCCGGAGCAGAGTCGTGGTATTGAAGGTGGAGAGAGCCCTGGTTATTCACTCCCCCCACCCACACTCCCAGCTGGACCCGTGACCTATCCATTAGGCCACGACTGCCCGATGTACATATACATTTATGTACGACAACAGAGAATATGTGATTCAGTTGTATTACAGTAAGTGACCGTTCATACAGATCTGAAGGACCAAGACTCGTATAAATGCAAACTTGAGGACATTACATTATAAACAAATTAATGTTACTGACTTTACTGACTGTATAACTCTTTGTAAGTTTGCATCATGCAATTCTGAGGAAAAAAACATATCTCACAAGTCTGATTTTCTCATTTATCAGACCTTTATAACTCACAATTACACACAATTACAAATTTTACAGTCATAAAAAACAGCACTGATGAATATAATAATCTTCTTTCACACACATATCCCAAACTTTTTTTTATAATTTTTATAAAAATCTAATTAATAAGTAATAAATGATTCAGAATGATAACCACCCTAAATTAATACATTAAAATAAAATAAAAAATCATGACAAGATTAATGGTCTCACACATTATGTAGTTGGTGAGATCTAATTGCTTTGTTTCTCATGACAGTGTGACTGGCGTTGCTGATGGAACAGTTATTACATGCCATGTACTTCATAAAAGCCCCTCAACGTTAATCTGATGCTTCTGTTTTGTCCTCATCATTAATACAAAGCAACTAAATCAGGTCAGGGCTAGAGGAGACAACACAGTTTAGACTGATTGTGAAGCATGTAAACCACAAGCGAAGTTCAGGACAGTCACTAAACCAGCACAAGACTGATGCTATCTGGAAGAAAATTTAAGGAACAGACACGTGCTTCTGTGTTTAAAACTAGAAGAGGCGGCGGGTGAGACAGAAAGAGTGGAGAGGATTCCCCTCAACACCCTTTGAGTCTGTTAATGCATTTCTCACAAATTAACTAATTTCTCAGAACTCACAAACGAGAACTCCTCCTCCAACACAACCTGTAATGAGTAGCATGTGCTTATTGTTTCTTTTCCTCTCTCATTAAACACACAGGATTGTCAAGCAGAAGGGAGGCTTTTTGCTAATTAGTGGTGCTTGTTAAGACAAGAATCACTAGTACTATTTTGTGCACACTTAGGGTTAGACATTTACACCCTTGAAACCACCCAGATTACAAGAGGAACCACTTAGCAACACACTAACAACTACTCATAGCACCCTAGAAACCACAGAAATAGCCTGGCAAAACTCCCAGAACACCTTAACTTGAAACTTTTTTCTTTAGAGTAAGCAGAAATCTAGTTGGCTAGATTATGTATTGAAACCTTGTGAATTTTATTGTTTCATTCCCATGACAAGAGATTGCGTCTGATCACAGGTGTGCTTCACAGCTGAGCTTTGTTGCTCATCAAATAAACTTTTTTTTAAAGAAATTACTTTTAAATTAAAAAAAGATTCACCTCCAGATATAGAAATGAACTGATTAAATAATGACGTAGTCCTCTTGTTGTTACCTTCCCTTTTAAGACAATCCAGAGCTGCAGGCTCACTTCAAAGAGAAAATATGAGATATTATCACATCAAAGAAACTGATGACATCTGTAGTTGTCACCCTTTTTAAACAACACAGATTTGGTCACTGCAAAAAAATACTCGTATCTCTAGAATAAACTTTTCGTGCCATCTTTATCTCAGAAGTTTGATGTTCTCTAACTTGAAACAACATTAAGAGCTCATTACCTCTACAACGCACAAGGCCTTTTATGGTAAAAAGCAGTGATTTCATTCATCAAAGTAACACTATAGCTGCAACTTAGATCGCACTCTAAAATAAATTTTATTGCATTTATTTTAAAAAAGCATTAAGAAAATATTTAAAATTGTATTAATATTATAGTAACATATTATGGGCCGGTTTCCCGTACAGGAATTAGATTAAGCCAGGACTAGACCTTTGCTAATTTAGTTTTTAGAAACATGTCTGACAAAAAATGCATTATCTGTGAGCATTTTAAGACCAAACAATGGCAATGATGTATTTTAAGATATCTCAGTGCAAGC
>JAUCMS010000045.1:17922229-17936430 GCA_032357445.1 Enteromius radiatus
TAAACACTGAATTAAAGCCCCAGTACACTCTGAAGACCGTGAAGCATGGTAGTGCAAGCATCATGATATGGGGCTGTCAAATAAATGGAATAAATGGAAATAAAAATATAAGAATTCTGAGCTTTACTCACGTTTTAAAAAACACTGCTATTATTTTGAACATAACCGTATAACATTCAAAATCTGCAACTGTAATGTTTAGAAACAGGTCAATGTCAATGAGCACTTAATGAAGAAGTGTGTATTTTTGCAATGTTAAAATAATTCTCCTATGCCTCAGCTTAATATGGAGAGACAACTACGAGTTATCCATTCATAGGATGACTGTTCACAGAGTGCAGACACTTACAACATTACTCTGTTTGTTTGCATAAGTTTGGGGCAAGACTACCCATTTGGCCTACGCCCTCACAAAAAAATGCACAAAAGCTGTCACTGGTATGGTACCTTTTCAATTAGTACCTTATTGACCTCAAAACAATGCATTTATACCTTAAAAAGTATATATTAGCACCTCAAGCAGACAGATTAGACAGCTTCTGGATATACTTTTTATAAGGTGCCCTCGTTAAAGTGTAATTATACATTATAGTGCAGAGTATACATGTACTTACTATACTGTTAGGGTTAGCATTAATGCTTGGCTTACAGTTGCTTGTTAATTATGCATCATTTATTGTCTTTGTAATCATAATAGTTTTGACTTGGGGCAGTTAGCAACAGCCTAACAGAGGCCTTGTAACTACTTTAACAACATCACAATCACTCAAAATCTTAGCAAGCAGTCAGAATAACTCCAGTTTACGTCAGAGGTTGACTCATTGGTGCTGTGTCAGGCAGGTTGGGATGCTAAAACAAGCAGTGTAGTGTTTTGAACGGTAGTCTGAAAAAACACTGAAAAAACTACACATGCTAGGTCTAGACAAAAAGAAATTTAGTGAAAGTGCTGCCATGCCACCTAACTGGCAGTTAAGAACCAATACTAATTTATCCCAGTTCACACTTTCCAGAGACCTTCATGCCCTCCATTTATCTTCTGAACCACGTGAGACTGCTTAACATTTTTCAACCCGCAGACACATACCTCTGGAAATCCACCATGTGATTAGTCACAAGAGGTAATGTGTGTTTTATTTAACACTACGATGATTTGCTTATTTTAGTTTTTTTAGCTATTTAATGCATCCTTTTTCTAAAATTATCAAGCTTGGTCCTATTGATTACACTTCCCAAACCAGATTTATTGAAAACTTGTAGCACAGGTCTAAGACGGATTCATTGTTAAAACATTCAGTTCTATTACAGTCCAAACGACTGTCTATCGAGGCCCATCATGGTCTGCAACAAAACCCTAGAATTAACTAACAAACGCTGTTTTTCTTTTTTAAATTAGTATAACTATGTGCATGTGTGGCAGAAAATGTTTTATTCTCTGTCATGGAAAAAGCCAGGGCTTTTTTCTCAGTGTGTATCAGGTTTTTGTTGTTATTTGAATGAATTTCATATGGCTGAAATGGAGCATTTTTTTTTTTTTATTGCGTCTCTCATAGATATTTCTGGTACGGGGTCAGGTTCACAAGTGGCACGCATGCAACCCCACCGAGTCCTTATAAAATGACTAAGTGTCACCATCACAGTTTTTTAGAGCTCCATTTAGGCCTCTTCTGGATGATCCACAGCACATAAACACATTGCCATAAGCTTGTAAACCTTGGTCCCTGTTCTCAAGGGATGACAAGAACTGAACTCTTAATCTTTGCAGAAAAAATTTATTTATTTATCTATATGTCATGTATTTATATATATATATATATATATATATATATATATATATATTAGTGCTGTCAAATTATTATTTGTGAATAATGGCATACAACATGAACATTTTAGTTTAGTTTTAGTTTGATTTCAGCTGAATGTTCAGTTCTGTACCATAAGCTGTCTCCAAAGACGTATCAGAGAATTTGGCAGTACATCCAACCGGCTTCACAACCGCAGACCACATGTAACCGCACCAGCCCAGGACCTCCACGTCCAGCATCTTCACCTTAAAGATCGTCTGAGAACAGCCACCTGGACAGCTGGTGCAACAATCAGTTTGCATAACCAAAGAATTTCTGCATGCTTTTTGTCCTCATCTGAGTCCCGAAACAGGTGCATTTTATTGATGAATGCACAGAGGTACCGCAACGAGATACTGAGGCTCACTGTTGTGCCTTTCATCCACGACCATCACGTCACATAGCAGTATGATAAAGCAGAGCCCCATGTTGCAAGGATCTGTACACAATTCCTTGAAGCTGAAAACATCCCAATTCTTGCATGGCCAGCATACTCACTGGACATGTCACCCATTGAGCATTTGTGGGGTGCTCTGGATTTAGGAATACAAAAGTGTGTTCCAGTTCCTGCCAATACCCAGCTACTTCGCACATCCATTGAAGAGGAGTGTACCAACATTCAACAGGCCACAATCAACAACCTGATCAACTCTATTGCACTGCGTGAGGCAAATGGTGGTCACACCAGATACTGACCGGTTTTCAGACACCCCCGAAACCCCCCAGTACAGCAAAACTGCAAATTTTAGAGTGTCCATTTATTGTGGCCAGCCTAAGCCACACCTGTGCCATAATCATGCTGACTAATCAGCATTTAGATTTTTTTTTTAATATATAAAACGTCCAGAAGACAAATTTATATCAGAAGTAAAATTAAGATATTTAAGGTTTTTTGTTGTTGTTGTTGTTGTTTTTTTAATTAACTGAAATTAAGTTAAATAAAATGCAAAAAATAAAATAAAATAAAATGTAAAAAAAGTAAAATATTTAGATATTTTTACTAGAAGCAAGTTTTGTTGTGTAACAGGACATGTTGTTCTAATTGTTATGTGAGCTTTACTCTCCTATGAATGGGCCGAGAGCGAAAGACCACCCGCTAAATAGCCCCCAGCTGAAGCATTTTTCTCACTGTGTTGAGGTCGGATGCGAGTGGCACACGGAGTAGAGTTTTAAAGAGGTCACCAGGTTGACACACAGCTTTTACTCTGTGAACAAGTCACATTGAATCACTCAGTATTTTCTTTTATGCCTGCCTTTTTGCCAAACCCTCAGCTTTCTGCCGCACAGCTTCACCGGTGACCACATAGATTTTATAGTATTTCTTGGCTGACTCTAAAACACCAGTCATTTGGTGATGCAGTGCACTAAAAGCTTCTCTCATGCTTTATCGTCGTAAAGCATCTCCACTACGCTGCACAAACAGGAGCAGGCGGCCAAACCACAGAGGGCCTCTCAAATTAAACGCTTATTTAAATCAAAGTGAAAAGTGAGTGCCGAGCTTTGTTGTTCTGAAAATGAAAAAAGGGAACTTCAGAAATATGTGATGCTGCAGAAAAGAAGGGCTTTCAACACAAGCTGCTGCAACACATGTAATGTAGAGCACTAGTGTCTTGTAAAAGAGAGCAATCTACTAGAATTCCCAGTCACCCCAAGGCAGTTGGTTTGCCATGGCCACTTTGTTCCAGGTTTTTACGGATGTGTGTGACGACTCATTCTAGAGCTGTAATAAACAAAACATAACCAATAACATGAGACAACAACCCTGATTTGCTGGTTGCACCACAAAAACAAGGTCGCAAAACACTTCACCAGCACTTTGCTGTGACATAAAAGGCAACAGACTCGTCAAAAATTTAGGGTCAGTAAGTATTTTTTTTTTTTTTTTTTTACTTTAACATTTATTGTTTTAAATAAAAAATATATTTATTATAACATGTATTTTTTATACAAGGATCAAAGGTGACAGTAAATATAATATTACAAAATAAATAAATAAATTACTTTTCAAATATATTAAAATAGACAACAGCTATTTTTAATTGTAATAACTGAAATTATTACTGTATTTTTGATCAAATAAATTCAGCCTGGATAAGCATTCAAAATAATAATAATAATAAAAAACCCTTCTGAACTTTAATATAATTTAATATAAGTGTATTATTTTCAGAGCAGTGGCATATTATAATATTTGTCTATAAAGTCATGTAAATAATTATGCATTTTTCCTTTGAAGGTAAATATATTAATTAAAAGAAGCTCAGAAAAAATATTTTTTGGCTGTGTAAATAAAATTATTTCATTAGCAGATCATTAAAAGAACTTTTTAACAAAACATACAAGGTTTTGTTGTTTTCCTCTTGATAACATGAATAAAGAGAAAAATAAGTACATGGGCCTTTATTTGTCTCACTATTGCTATTAATCTGTTATTGTACATCGCCTGCAAGGTACCAAGGCATTTTTTTTAAACAACCGGAACAGTATGTTAGCTCTGCAATAAAACTTTGATTCCAGTAACTGCAAATACATCCAGACCCTGAGCTGTAAAATGCAGTGGGCATAATAAAATTGATTCAATGATTAATTATTGAGCTATTCACAATTTTACAAGAGAACACCAGGATCTTTTATTGAGCCCTTGCTTATTTCATGCAAGGCCAAAATACCACATTTGCACTCTGAACAATACATAATTTCATATAAGAATTTTGTGCACATGATGGGAACTAGTAAAACTGCTATTCTTAGACTTTCATTGAAATGAGTTTTAACAACTACTAACAACAACATCACCAGGAGAAAACAATAGGAAACTTGATGGGTACTACAATGCACCCTTAATTGTTTCTTAAAGTTTTTAAGAAACAATACTGCCATGAACAGACAGAGCAGCGTTAAAATATAAAAAAAAAAAGTTTCACAAGCAATCATATTTTATATTAAAAGGGGCATATATTTCATGAGTTTTCCTTTCTGTTTCTCTTTGGAATATTACAATTACAATTAAATACAATTATTGCATAGATAAGATCCCTAAAGTTGCAAAAATTTAAACATATCCCCACTTTCCTACGTCACCGTGTGGGTTTATTTTCATAACACAGCCCAAATGTTTATGCAAAGAAACAAGGCGGCGATATTATTCTCGCTGTAGTGTTGTTGCCAGCGCCATGTTCTGGAGATGCTGTGTGTCATTGTGAAAATAAAACTACTTTGGTTGTGCTTTCAAAAGAGGACAAAACTAAAGCAGTGGTTGAGTTGTATTTACAACACAGTTCAACCAGAGTAGCCTATGCTGGCTGTACAAAGAGACTATAAAGTGGGGCAATTCCAACTCTGCATGGACAGTCTGGTGCTTCTGACTCACAACCTTTAAGCAAGTTAAGCATTCATATTAAAAGAATCCATCAATCCATCCCCTTTCCTCTATGCTCCAGTCCAGTTTTTAGCTTTAATATATACATACCTCTAGTCAATGTCAGGCCCTGGTGGAGCCATGTAGCAGAGCAAAACATGTTACATCATCTCAAGGGCACCAGAATCGCCACCATGCTCCTCGACTTCCAAAACACCCTGTACGAGAAAAAAAAAAAAAAAAAAGATCAAATAGAAAAAACAGTGCATTATATTTAAGCGCAGTCCTAAACAGGGAGTGAATTCCATATCAGCTATAAAACAGTGTTGGGATTTATTACCCATGAGCCCTTTCATTCCAGCTCTCACCTGACGTACATGGTGTCATAAGGTTCAGTCAAGGATGGATTGTCTTTGTGTTCCCAGTATGAATTTTCCATTTCATACTGAATTTGTGTTGTTATTATTATTATTCAATTATATGCTGCATAAAATGTGAACCACCTGCCTCAGAGCCTTTGGGTGGAGAAGGGAAACGTCTGTTCTCAAGGAGCGGATTGATGCCCGTTCCCTCCTCCAGCTTTCAACTAAACCCAGACCTCCTTCTTCAGTACTGCCCTGTTAATCATTTGGAATCCATACTAATAAATGCCTTATGTTTGCTAGGGCCTGTCCAAAGGCATGAAGGTCTCTGTTTGTGTGGCCTGATAGAATTCCAATGATACCCTCAATAAAAAGAGATAAACCTTCCTTTTCCCAAGAGTCGACTGCATCACTCTGCAGGAGGCACTTTGCTGCTGTTTCTTGCTGCATTTATGTGAAATTTGCTATTACACATCATCATTGTCCAGTAGGCTACAAGAACAATTTCAAAAGCAGATGAAAGAACTGGTTATACGCATTTACACGTTGCCTTTGCAGATTATGAATCAAAGCTGCAATATCTGATCACTGAGGTTTAGTTCATTGAGTGAAACGAAAGCGAAAAAATTGGAATGGATAAAAATTATGAAGACAGCTGTCCAAAAAAACGCCATTATATACAAATATTCACTTCTGGCATGGGAACTGTACAGTATATCTCAGATCTGAGACCTTCACAGAGAGCTCACGCAATTACCGGAACATTTAAAAGCAGCCACCTTTCACAGAGAACCGGATTGGCCCAGTAATCTGTTCTACTGCAGAAAGATAGGCATTTTTTTTTTTTATTTCACTACTGACTTTGTAGCAAAGTACTTTTGACACTACTACAAAGAAAGGCAGAATAAAGAGGGGTTAAATTTGAATGTTTGTTAACAAATTTGTCGCTTTCATTATAAAAAAAAAGTACTTCTTATTGCAAAAAAATCCCTCAGAAATGAAGTGAGACTAAAAGAAAGCTCCCAAGCACAGGGCAATAGTGTAATATTCATTCTCAGCTGAAAATAAAGAATTATGTTAAATACGCGGTCACATTTTCTTGAAAAACTCACAACAACAAAATAGGGGGAAAAAGACTTTTTCCATTCTCGGTTTCTTTTTTCAGAATTGTCCAGACATGGAAATTGCTCTAATAAAAATGCAATACTTTTCCATACTACTGTCAAACGATTAATCGCATCCAAAATAAAAGTTTTTGTTTGCATAATATGTGTGTGTGTACTATTTATTATGTATATAAACAGGCACACATGCATGTATATATATTAAAGAAAAATGTGTTCTTAAATATATACATGTGAAGACATTATATATATATATATATATTTTTTTTTTTTTTTTTTTTTTAAATATACATTCTATATTTATATACATAATAAATACACACATATATTATGTAAATTAAAATATTTATTTTGGATGTGATTGGTAATCATTTGACAGCACTAATTAAAATAAAAAAAATTTATTTAAAATTGTAATAATATTTCACAATATTACTGTTATCAAATAAATGCAGGGTTGGTCAGCATAATATACTCCTTTTAAAAAATGACATAATTCTTCCCTAAACTTTTGAACAGTAGTGCACATATACCTATTCATATCAGGTAATAATCTTTATCCCTATGGCAATACATTCCACCAGCCACTGCCAAAGTAAGCTAAGGTGTTATTGCCAACTATTGGGAAATTCTGAGACCCTTGGCCTGACTTCACAGGGATTGTTGTTGTCAGATTTTCACTAAAGTAACTGAATATCTTGCTTCACAAGTGCACAAGACATGAACAAATAACTTCAAAAAGCTCCTTCAAGACCTCTTCTGTTGAGACCAAGGGTGTGAAGCTGTTCCTGTACCCTGTACTCCTGAAAGTTCGCCACATTCTGCTAAAGATTTTTTTCACATGACAAAACATAACAAACACAATGTAGCCCAGGTGTCTGATCTTATCGGATCTGAAAAAAGGTCACCAAAGAGGTCTCTGTCTAAAAACTGATGTAAAACAGCCCAACAATGACTTAATGTCTGCATGATTTAGTACGATTACTGATTAACAGAGGAGCAGTAATCAGTTTAGCAACGTTTACTTTAAATTAAAGTTTGATATTCCGTTGGTTTAGACTCATGTTTATCATGTGCCTTCTATCCTAATCAAGATTATTTTATGAAGTAACCAGCTGTCTCCTCCAAGTAACATCATTGCTTGATTTGTGTCCTGTGTGCTGCAGAGGTTTACACTTGATTACAGAATAAATACACACGTGTCTGACATCATCATCATTTAGTTCATTTAGACATTTGTATATGCTTCAAAGCACAATGAAGTCCTTCATTAGACATGCATCACCCATATTACTTCAACTAATGGCTGGATTTAATGCCCTGGGAGATGTTTAACACTATTCCTGTGGTTTTGCCCCAGTTCTCAGTAATCTCAATTCATCAGGTAAGCAGTTTCCACATGACTCATCATGATCCACATGAGGTACAGCAGATGAAGCCGAGGTGATGATTATTTGGGGCGATTTTAAGCAGATTTTGTCTGAAAAATAGCCAGCTGCTTCTGGCTCTATTTATACTTGGAATTAACATCCATCTCAGGTGATAAAATCACAAATGCACAGAAGATCATGGCTTAAAATCTTAAACACTGTTCAAAAGTTTAATTTTGGCTGTATTTATTGGAGTTTTTCAGTTTTTTTTTTACATAACCCTTCAAATATTATAATATGTTGATTTGGTGCACAAGGAACATGTTTTATTATTACTATCTGATTTATTATAATACTGATTTCTGGATTCTTTGATGAATAGAGAGTTTTAAAGTTTAGCCTTTATTTGAAATCAGTGAATTCCAGTTTATTCTATTAATTTATTTTAAAATTAAACCTTATTCAACAGTATTGTATATTCCACTGCATTATAGTATGACGTGGTTCACAAGACAAATATAATTACGGATGATAAAACAAATTATTTGCTGATTAATGATTAAAATCATCAAAAACAAATGCACAGTTAATCAACATATACTGATATGATATGATGAAGGATTGTGTGAAACTGAAAGGTGGCTTAATGTCTGCTGAAATTTCAGCTTTTCAATCACAGGAAGAAAATATATGAAAACCAGAAAACAATGTTTTAAAAAATGCAGTAATAAATTGTAAATTTATTATTTTACTGTATTATTTATTGAATAAATACAGCCTTGGTGACCAAAAAAAAATTTAACTTTTTAATAGTAGTGCATAAAATGAGGGGAAGAAAATCTGGGTACAATTTAGTCCAATCCTTCTGAAAATTTCCTACTTTAAAGTTCAAGTTGAACAAAACAATGTGATTTTGGTTAGAATAAACAAACACTTTTCAGCGCTAATGCAATAAAATCAACAGCAAAATATGAACATCGGGTGTGTGTATTTAACTACTGGCCTGTATACTTTGTCATTCTCATGCCACTCAAGTGAATTACAGCAAGTGTCACGCAGGCCTGTCAGCTCATTAACTGGCTAAATAGCTAATATTTATTTTCTTTATCAACAAAATGCATGCAAACTAAACTATGCTGTCAGAATTTACAAATACAACCCAATGTGATCAATGCCACTTCTGTAATGAATCTTGAATTAACACATCTCCAAATCAGAAAGTTGTGGAGTAAGCTAGCAACTATGCTAGTACTGTATCATAAGCTCACTGCTTGAGCGTGCTTTAAACGCCATATGGCTCTGTGCAAAACATGCACTTGCCTGAGATTGAAGAAGGGGTTTTGTGAATGCTCCTTTTGTCTTAGTGACACTTTGATCCATCTCTGCCAACTCAGACCACCTTGATTAAAGAGAAGGGTCAAAACATGGTCGCATGCCCGTTCCTCACAGAGTTTGGATCCAGCTCCCCTTTTCTGCTTCTTTATGCGTGGTCCATAGAGGCTTTAGTCCTCACAACACATAATGATGGTTTTCTAGCAACAGGCCAAAACAGTGTTATAAAGCTGGGCAGACTAGAGGTACGCTCTTGCATGTTGAGAGTCTCCAGTGGAGGGCCGGAGAACAGTTAGCGCATTTCTGTGTGGACGAAGACCTGAGCTTAGCAACAGCTTTGTCCTCTGCAAAAAATCTACCAGTAAGAAACTTTTTCATGAATTAAACATGTGGAACACAAGGTGCTAGAAATATCCAAACATTATTTACTGATGCTGTGTTACATAACCTTAGACAAAAAGGCACTCTAATGAAATTGAAATTCTGCCAGGGGCTCTGGAAAAACAATAACACAAAGTAAAGAGCCTGAACATTCATAATATCACAGCGGAGAGATAAACAGCACACCTAGGCATTGATACATACGTTGTCTGGAACGCATATTTTACTCAGCACAACGGCACAACTGTGTGTGTGATACTGATTTTTCACAACAGATCTAAAAATGATATATTGCGTAATATATATTTGAGAGAAAAACATCAATTGCTGGCCATCTGTGCAACCTCTGTGTGGAAGTCAATATCTATCTGCTTCAAAAATGCTCTTTTTGTTGTTGAGGCATGCAAAACTATACCCTCTGGTTTGATCGTCCTTCTTTTTGAACATGGCAGCTTTGATGTTTGTCACGCAGAGTTATTTTGCTGTTATTAAATTTGTGAGGAATCTCTGCATGGTCCTCAACAGGAAATTAAAAAGCAGGTACCCACAGGAATCTATAGGCTCAAAGAATTTTGTAGAACATGGCAAATTCATTGAAGAACATCAGAATGGATCATCTATTTATGAGTTTTTCTGTCATGGTTAAAGACAATAATACTGTTTTCTGTTTACTGTATTCAGGAAATCGTTTATGAAAACAGCATCCCCCCTCTACTGAAAATGCCTTTTTAATTACAACTATAATAAAACTGGCTATATGGGTCTAAATGCAATTTATTTTATATAACGTCTAAGCAAAATGCACAGAAACCGTAGATCCTGGAATTCACTCACCTTCTTAATAACCATTGTAACAGAGCAGAAGTTAGACAATGGAAAGCTGGGTCAGACCGGTCTTCTGGGTTATCTGATGTCATTTTCAGGAAGGTGGCAACTAACCAGCATGGAGACAGGTTAGATAAAGTATTAGTTAAATCACACAATACAATTATTTTAAATTATAAAATTGTTAAAAATGGTTACAATCAAAGAAAATATGAAATCTAAAAATGCTGAAAATCTGAATCAGAAAAGCTTTATATGAGTACAGTTTACAATGGTAAACACCTTAGTTTTTACTATGGCTGGTTTTAGAGCACTCATTTTGTCTTGTTCTGAAATGTCACATAAATTCAAATATCATATCCAAGTATCAAATGGAGACTGCATTGTTATATGTGTCCCTGGACAACAAAACCAGTCATAAAAGTGAAGTGTGAACATCTGAAAGCTGAATAAATAAGCTTTCCATTGATGATACAATCATTTGAATATCTGTTATCTCAGGGTGCAAAAAAAAAACCCTCAAAAAATCACCCTTGAAGTTGTCCAAATGAAGTTCTTAGCTATAATACTAATTAAAATTTAAGTTTATATATTTACGGTAGGAAATTTTTGGCATAAAAGCAAAATCAATTATTTTGACCCATACAATGTATTTGTAGCTGTTACAAATATACTCCAGCAACTTGAGACTGGTTTTGTGTAATGCATTATTTTCCTAGCATTTTAAGTTGTAACATACTCCATCACAGTAAACACTTTTGCATTCGTCTACATTAGGATTGTCAAAATATTAGGACAGCATTAATAATTTGCTAAATATTTGGCGGATACTGCTGAAACATTCTTTACATCCATTAAAAGTAGCCATAAAGTCTCTGAACCTCAAAGTTCTCGTCTCCGTGCATGCACCATTGGTCCTTTATAGCCAAAATCTGATAGTGTCTTCTATTAGTGTTGCCTCTCATCTCCTGCGGAAAAATACACACATTCATTCAACACACAGAGATCTTATGAAGGGCAGATGGATAGAACATGTGTTTGTGCCTTCTTTTGTGGTATAAAACGATGTGCCGAAGTCCACAATAAAGCACTGAAGCAGTTTGTCCCAACACATGGCAACCTGTCACAATAAAACTGATAAAAGAAGGACCTCTGCTGGAAGCACCACATTTTTGTCCACATCTTGACAGACCTTTACTACAAGGAAACAGGGAGTTGCCTCAGGACATTCTTGACTTGAACATCACAAATAACGTGTGACAAATGGAAAACACGTGACTCTGTCTATCGTGATGTTTGCGAGATCTCACTTTTTCACTTTTTCCAGTTCTAACTTAACTGTTCTCATATGAGATCAAAAAGTTAGCTATACACGAGACGTTTTGGAAATCAAATGCCTTTCCAGTAACAGCTTATTTCAATTTAAGAGCAGATGATATTAGCATAGTGATGTTTAGCATTTGAATATTAACACAACCTATTTCTTGAACCCTTGAATGAGTCCTAAACATTTTAGGCCCCATTTGTCCCTCTGGCTATCACAGGGTGATGTTTTACTGTTGAAATTGTTCAAGACGTCCAAACACTGTGAATGAGCCAGATGTCTGTGTATCTGAGTGACAATTTTCTAACAGTGCTGTTTTATTTTTCATTAATTTGCAGAGCTGTTTTGTCTCGGTTCTGCGCACTAGCTATTTCGCTTTTGTCAGCAGTTTGGTTAATATAAGCGATATGCAAGAGTGGTAGAAATGTGGAACTTCAGAGACAAATATGGTAAAAGTTGTGACTGTATTTTAAACGTCCTTGATTATAATCTCAAGAGATCTAAATTGCATAAAGAGATAATTCGCTCTCTGAAAGCAGACTAAAATTGCACCTTTGTCAACAGGCACAACAGGGGCCAGAGTCTTATGCCATTGTCCAAAACATCACTTTACAGTGCAGACCTGTCATTGGGATGCAATGAAAACGTGGAATTTAGTGTGGTCCCACAACCATGTGTGGGGTTTCCCCACTGTTCGAAATTGCAAGTTAAATATGTTTTGTCCTCTAAGGATGCAGCCAGTGCATAATTAACATTCCCTGGCTGTTTACAGTTGATTATTTCACTCCGTGGTTTTCCCTGGGAGCTGGTGATTACGCTGCTGCTCGACTACTAATAAAGAAATCCTTTTGAAAGTCAAGGCTCATATCAGAGAGATTTGGCAGAGGGGAACCAGTTATTAAGACGGAGCCCAAAAAATCAGCACCATCCTCAAATTCAGCTTAGTGAAGTGAAGCTAAACTGATAATTGGCACTGTAAAGCAACATTTAAAAAGATATATTGCATCTCAAAACCTCAGAATTCATAAGGAGTTTGGAATCAATTATAGAAAAGTGAATAAGGACAAACCATAAACCTAGATAAGATAGATAGACAGACAGACAGACAGACGGACAGAGAGATACAGACAGATGGATGGATGGACACAGACAGATGGATACTGACAAACGGACGGATAGAGATCGACAGACAGACAGATGGATGGATACAGACAAACGGACGGATAGAGACAGACAGACAGACAGACAGAGGGATGGATAGAGACAGACAGACAGACAGACAGAGGGATGGATAGATAGAGACAGACAGACAGACGGACAGATGGATAGAGATGGATGGACAGATGGATAGAGACAGACGGATGGATGGATGGATGAATACAGAGAGATGGATACAGACAAACAGACGGATAGAGACAGACAGACAGACGGATGGATATAGACAGACAGACAGACAGACGGATTGATAAAGACAGACGGACAGGTAGAGACAGACAGATGGATGGACACAGACAGATGGATACAGACAAACGGATGGATAGAGACAGACAGACAGACGGATGGATGGATGGATGGATGGATGGATGGATACAGACAGACAGACGGATGGATACAGACAAACGGACGGATAGAGACAGACAGACAGATGGACAGATGGATAGAGACAGACAGACAGATGGATACAGATAGATGGATACAGACAAACGGACGGATAGAGATCGACAGACAGACAGATGGATGGATACAGACAAACGGACGGATAGAGACAGACAGACAGACAGACAGAGGGATAGAGATGGATGGACAGATGGATAGAGACAGACAGACAGATGGATGGATGGATGGATGGATGGATGGATGGATGGATGGATGGATGGATGGATGGATGGATACAGACAGATGGATAGAGATGGATGGACAGATGGATAGAGACAGACAGACAGACAGATGGATAGAGATGGATGGACAGATGGATAGAGACAGACAGACAGATGGATGGATGGATGGATACAGACAGATGGATAGAGATGGATGGACAGATGGATAGAGACAGATGGACAGATGGATACAGACAGACACATGGATGGATGGATGGATGGATGGATACAGACAGACAGACAGACGGATAGAGACAGACAGATGGATGGATAGAGACAGACAGACAGACAGACGGACGGACAGATGGATAGAGATGGATGGACAGATGCATAGAGATAGACAGACAGATGGATGGATGGATACAGACAGATGGATACAGACAAACGGACAGATAGAGACAGACAGA
>JAUCMS010000045.1:17980732-17990757 GCA_032357445.1 Enteromius radiatus
AGTAATGAGACAGAAAAGCTTGTGCATGTATATTTATTCATTTAATTATTTATTCGTTCGTTGCATTATTACAGTTAGCTATGTGAAGTGATATGGAACTGTGATGCGGTCAAGAGAGCTGCCGGAACTACGTTCGCCGTGCGTTTCCCTGAAAATAATGCACACCTCAGAACGTTCGTCAGCCAATCATATAATAGCAAATAATATACTTTTTATTCTGCATTTCAGAGTGTGTTTTTAGTTTTACTCATGAGGTTTCACTTCCTCACAACATTTGCATCATATTTTCATATGGTGAGGGCACGTACATTTCCCCCTGCAAACAAACTAATCAAATGTATGAATCAGAGCACCCGTTTTTAAAAATTTAAATGTTTTTGCTTTGCAGATGACAAAAAGATAATACATACTGCTGTTCAAAGGTTGGGGTTGGTACAATTTTTAAGTAGTTTTTGAGAGATGTCTCTTTTATTTAGCAAAATATTATTTGATCAAAAGTAAAGTAAAATAGTAATATTGTTAACATTGTTTAAAAAAATACTGAGACTTTTACTCAGGGACGGATTATAGGTCGGGTGGGCCCCTGGGCAAAGCATTTGCGTGGGCCCCTTGGACAGCACAAAGTTTGCCCCCTGAGCGAAACCTCCAAACAACGTTGCCGCAACGTTTGCGTCGCCCCCGCAACGAAACCTTCTGGCAACGTGTGCACGAACGCACTGTGGGCCCCTGACAGAGTGTCCGCGGGCCCCCTGCACGCCTAGGGCCCCTGGGCAGCGGCCCCGCTTGCCCGGTCGGTAATTCGTCCCTGCTTTCACTTAGCAAGTATGCAATTGATTAAATGAAACTAAGGCATTTTTCACAATGTAAACAACAATATTAAGCCACACAACAGTTTTCAACATTAATAATAATCAGAAATATTCCTTGAGCAGCAAGTTATATTGATTTCTAAAGGATCACGTGACACTAAAGACTGGAGTAATGATGATGAAAATACACTTTTTACAATATATTCAAGCTGAAAAAAACTACATTTTACAATAAAAGCGTTTTTACTGTATTTTTAGTCAAATAAATGTACATATGGTGAGCAAAAAATATGCCTTTCAAAAAGATGAAAAAAGAAAATCATTTGAATAGAAAATGAGTTCGTTGTAATGAATGGTGGCACAAGCTATCTTCTCAAAGAAGTGTATTAAGTATAACATGCCAAAACTGCAGATGTGATATTGAACTTTTGGAGTATGTGTGATCTCCAGCAGAGCGATGCTGATGTTTCCAGGCGTTCATCCTCGTCCTCGTTCTCTGGAGGTCACGTCTCAGTTCCTCTGTGTGTATATACTTTATAATTGTATTGCAAAGGAGAATGAAAAGTTTCCATTATCATGAACTTGACCAGCATTTAATTGAACACGGTGAGCAATTATAGTTCAACAATGACTCGGGGCTAATTAAGGCAAACGCTGGCATTATTAAAGCTGGTTAATGTGAGTGGATTCTGTCTGCTGAACAGGACTGTGACAGCAAAATACAGCAGACCTGGGACAAGGTCACCGATATATATATATATATATATATATATGTATATGTATGTGTGTGTGTGTGATTTATGAAAAAAAAATAATAATTATGTTGCTGTTTTTCACCTTTTTTTTCTCTAATATTTTGAACAGTACAGTTATTCTATATTTGGAATTCATTTCATTTGTAGCAGTTTGGATATTGTAGTGATTGTGTGTTGCACAAAAAGACAATGCTGTTTTATTTAAAGGCTCTTAAATAACTTATGGATGAGATATGAGGTGACGGTATTAATGTCACAGGGCAGGGTGTATATGTCTAGATGAAGCACCATGCCTGTCTGAAGCCATCGTTTGACCTTCAAGGTCATTATATAACTGAAATAAAGGTAGATGTTAACACAACATGCCCCACACACACACACACTTTCACCTTCTGGTTACACATTCACACCATTAATGTGAAACGCTGTGTGTATTTAACCAAGATATTCCTTTAAGGTGTGAGAGATTCATAGTATTCAGAAGATTTTTAAATTCTCTTTTGCTCAGTAAAATCTGTGAAATTTTATTACAATTTAAAACAGCTGCTTACTATTTCAATGTATTTCAAAATGCAATAAAACTGAATTTCCAGCATCATGCCTCCAGTCTTCAGTGTCACATGATCCTATAGAAATCATTTTAATATACTGATTTACTGTTTAAAAATCTTTCTGATTCTTATCAGAGTTGAAAACACTCGTGCTGCATCATGTTTTTGTGTAAATCAAAAGCATTTTTTAGAAATAGATACACGTGTAACATCATAAATATCTTTAATATCACTTTTGAATAATTTAACATGTTCTTGCTGATTAAAAATATTATGTTTTTAAATTAATAAAATAATAGCAGAACCAAACTTCTGATTACTATACTGTTGCAGAAAATGTTATATTTTTAGGATTGATTTCTCATTTAAAGCTTTGGGTTTACGGTTGTTTTATAAATTGTACTTTTATAAATATTTAACACATTTTTGAAACGAAGAACCTTGAATTAGTATTGGAAACATATTTTAAACTTTCCAACAGTTGAACTATTTGAATATTCATGCAGATTTTCAGATTTGGAATATCAGCGTTAATGAAGGTGGTAACATGTCATTGCTCGTCTGAGACAATGCTTTCACTCTTGCGCTGCTTGCGGGTGACGCGTCGCGAAAGCACCGGATCGCCTAACGTCACGTGTCTCCGGTGGACATCGGAGGAGCGCAAAGTTCCCGACGTTCCAGATGGGAAGAGCGGGAACGCTTTCGCAAGCAGAGCGACCGAAGGACATCACCTGAGCCCGATGTTATTCACACGCGCGCGCTTCACAGCAGACGCACGCGGCGCCGCGGGATGCGTGCGTGCGGGAATTTAACGTTTCCAGCGTTGTTGCAATGCGGCGGGGAGGAATCTGATGAGAGCAGGCATCTGGGACGGTGAAGGCTGGGATTCTGCGCTTGCTGTATCTGGAACCAGACCTCTGATCGTGCACTCTCTCTCTCTCCGGCTGCGCATCCCGCGTTTCGGCGCTCATTGAAGCCGCGAGCATGACCACCGCGGGTCAGGAGCAGCATCAGGACCGCACTGTGACGACGGTCTCCAAGAAATCCATCATCGCCAAGATGTTCAAAGTGCGCAAGAGGAGGGAGATGCTGCTGGCGCAGGTGTGTTTGGTCTGCAGCGTTCTGTTCGTGGCGTGGGGCATGTCGAGCATCCTGACCAGGACAGGTGAGTCCGCTTCTGGCTGGCTGTCAGTCCGAGCCCTCACATGTCCCAGACGCAGAGCGATCACTATCACGATGGGCAGGTACAGGAGAAGGAGGAGGAGGGAGTTTGACTTTGCAGCTGACATATAGACGTCCAAAACAAGCAAAAATGGACTGATGTCCAATAGTTTATGCAAACAAGACAAACGGAAATGATACGCATCTGTATGGATACGGATCAATGATTTACCCTTGACAATTCAGAAACGGGAATGGTAGTGTATTACAAGTGCTCAGCGTCAAAAATAGGTTTTGATTGATAGTTAAGCCACAAAAAAGCATTTAAATTGGAATTACTTTCCTAAATGAGCCAATATTTAAATGAGCTTTTAAATGCAACTGTCAATGCAATTCTATATATATATTTGGAAAATAAACATATTCCCTTTTCCCATTATATGTATGCCTCTTGCATATTTTTCAGACTACATTTCTACCCTGGTATTCTTAAATTCACTGTTTAATATGCATTTCAGTTTGCATTTCTATAGTTATCTTAAAAGTGTTAGTCAATAAATATATTCCGGTTTGTGTTGAACCTTTACAGCATTGGATTTATCATAAATAAGTGGCGTTACCTTTAAGAATAAATATTCAAGTATCTTATTATAGTAATTATAAATATTATTGGCTGTAATAAATGCATTAGTAAGGATATATATGTATATATATATAATATTATCGTTATCAAATTTGATTTTATTTACAAATATGAATGCATTTCCATTTCTATGATCCCATAATTTCCAAATTATGTAAAAAAATTTCATATGTAGTCTTACACACATACATAACTATGTTTTTGGCATGGCATTACACACAAATTATGAAGAATATGAACACCTGTCCATAAATACAAGAAGGAAATGTAGAGCTGTGCATCACTGTCAAGCAGACATTTGTGTAAGATGGTCAATGATCTAGAGTTATCTTGTTCGTGGTTTATGTCAAATGAATCACAATTCTAAATGTTTGCCCTGCCCTGTGTGCGGTGAGCTGTAATAGACACTGAGACACATATAGATACAGGTCTCTTCACGAGACCTAGTGAGCTGCATGTGTGCACATCGTATGTGTAGGTAGTCAGCTCACGAGGTTGTGTGTGTGTGTGTGTGTGTTGTTGGTGGCGATGCTCTGTCTCATATGCCGCAGTGTGAAACAGAGACGGTATGTTGGGTCCGTTCTGCACACATGGTCAGATCTGAATGCACTATTCTCTGGTGATTTGTCTTTTATGGTCAGGCGTGTGTGTGAAGTGCTGTCTGACTCCTCTGGGGCAAATGAAAGTCACATTCCTCTGGTATCATGAAACATTGAGCTCAGATCGCCGTCTGAACTGAACTGCACTGCACAGGAATATCACTCAACTGATCAAAACTCATAATGCATGTTGTCATGCGTTATACACACACACACACACACACACAGAATAGAGCAGAATGTAGAATATTTCCCATATTACTATAAAGGTTATAATGATTTATATTTATTTATTTTATAGCTTTTATTGGTTAAATCAAAGAGGAAACAGCAAGCATTTATCAGTTTGTATTTGTTTATGAGGGTTGTAAAGATATATACTATGCGTGTGTGTGTATATATATATATATATTCGTTACGTGAAATGACCTTATATGAACTGAAATAAAATTAAATTTAGAAAACACAAAATGTACTAAAATGTTACTAAATAAAAACTAAAAAATAAAAAAAAAGTCAAAAATAAAATAAAAGTCAATGAATAAGTGAATGTCAGTGCTACTAAAATAATTCTTGTTTATGATGGAAATGCAAATCTACAGATGAGCATTGATAAAAAAAATAAAACCACTTTTAAATGATTTTTTTACTCAGAAATTGCTATTAAATTTCACAAATGATAGTCGATAATATAAAGATGAAAGCCTGAAGTGATATTTTCTTGCTAAATGTACCCTAATCTTTTCACCACTGAATAAAAAATGTAAAAAAGATCTTTGTGAATTTTTATCTCAGAATTCAGACTTTTTTTCTCAGAATTGTGAAATATAAATTCACAATTGCATAAAAAGTCAGAAATGCGGCATTGTATCACACAATTGCGAGTTATAAAGTCATATTTCAGAGATATAAAGCCGCAATTCTGACTTTTTATGCAATTGCAAATTTACTTCTTGCAATTGTTTTTTTTTTTAGAAATGTGAGATATAAAGTTTGAGGGAAGAAAAACTGATGCGTTATAAAAAAAGCAACTTTACATCATGCAATTTGGAGTTTATTTATCAGAATATATTTAAGTTTATATCTTACAATTCTGAGAAAAAAAAATATTGTCACAATTGTGAGACGTAAACTTGCAATTGCAAGGAAAAAAAGTCACAATTACATTTTTGTTGTTTTTTCAGTGGTGGAAATGGCTTCCATAGGACAGAAAAATAAAAAAAGATGATGGTATAAAAATAACAATTTTAATGACAAAAAAAAAAAATCCAAATAATTTGACTGCTAGCTAAATTCTTTGCCACTTTTGCATATTGAAGTCTAACTGAAAACTACATTTCGTTACTTGAAATACAGCATTCATATTTGAAAAAAAATAAAATATATATTTATGTATTTCAGTTTAATTTAAATAATCAGAACCAAAACCTGAAGGAAAATTGATAAAAAACGTTATGGATGTATTTTAAAAACAAACAAACAATGATAAAACACACAGGAAAATGACCAAAACTCAAACTAATGTGAAAATTCTGGGTTAAAAACCCAACTTGGGTTATTTGGACAGAATGCATGCTGGGTTATTTCGACGTTGCTTTAAATGAATTTAAAACAAAAATCCCACAGATTTTTATCATATAAAACGATGAACATTTATTATATAGAACACTCTAAAAAATGCTGGGTTATTTTTTTAACCCAAATGCTGGGTTCAGAGAGTGGTTCTCAGCGCCTTCTTCCGTTAAATAAAGATTGCATGCATTTTAGTTTGTTTATTTTGAACTGTGCTCTAGAACGTATTATTTTATGCAAAGCAACACAATGATGAGATGTCATCTGTGATGAAAACTGCTCTCTTCTGTGGAGAAAAACAAATGCTGGGTTAAATACAACCCAGCGCTGGGTAAAAACACAGTGGTTGGGTCACTATGCAGATGGTTGAGCTAAACATTTAGTTGGGTTAAAGATTTAAAGATTTAACCCAATTGCTGGTTCAAGCATTAAAAATGACCCATCATCAACAGAAACACAAAAAATAGGAACAAATAACTCAACATCAAAATGACCCAGCATTTGGGATACAAAATAACCCAGCACCTGAGTAAAAATATTAAAAACAGCCCAATAAAATGGCCTAAAGGGCTAAAGCCAGCATTTGGGTTAAAAAACTAAGCCAGCGTTTTTTAGAGTGCATAATCAACATTTCAAAAAACGACATAAAAAAAAAAGAAGTAAAGTTTATTTTGCTGAGTTGAAGCTGCCAGAGCTTACTGACAATATAATTTTTTAAAGCAACGCTGCATCACGCAGCATGTTCTGGGCTGGTTTTACTCGTCTCATTTATTCACCGATGCACAAGTGTTCAGATTTCATGCAAGATTTATTAATCTGAGTCTTTTATAGCAGCCTTCCAAGTCTGGTTAAAAATTGATATAAGTTGTCAGAACGTGCATGCCATCTCTCAAGTTTTGCATGTCTATCATCTACCAAGTCAAATGTCTGGTATTCTAGACAAGCAAAAACAAGCGGCTTGATTTGAGAGCTCAAGCTCAAACACAAAGACATTAATTACAATAAAAACAAGGAGCTTAGAAGATTACTCTTCTCTAATAGCGAGTTATCTCTCGTCTGCTTGTGACAGTAACTTCAAATCCGGTGTTTGCTGAGGAAAGAAAGATCAAAGACGTTATTTTCCCCATTTTTTCTTAATTAGACACTTGACAAAAAGTATTTTCAGCTTGATCTCAGTCTGATTTCCCAAACACTTGTTCTTTTATTTACATGGTTTTTTGTGAAGCCCTCTGTCCTGGAGCTGCTCAGGTGTTTTATGAGAGTTTGAGTCATTTGGACTGAATTTAGTCTGTTTGCTTTGACTGAAGCAGATACCTGCTGTGGAGCAAATGCTGCCGGCCTTCAGAAAAACAAAATCATTCATTTGTGTTAAAGCTGAGCACATTAAATCTAGTCATCTGCTTTATTGCTCTACCTTTTATTTATTTCATTTTTTTATGATAATGAGAATCGACTGCTCTAGGCTTGTAGTGGATAAAGTAGTTTGAATGCTGAATTAATTAGTGTTTAATTGTATGCTGATGGTGGTAGAATTGATTTATGGCTAATAGTTACATATAGCTAATATTTAATGGTAATAATACATTTAAAACTATTCATTTTGTGATATCAATTTAGTATTTTATTAATTTTAACCATTAATTTAATAATTTAAATGATTAATGATTAATATTTATTAATATGTACTATTTATTTTTTTAGCTCTGTATTTAATGTTAATAATGTACATTTTAAGACATTAATGTAAGAAAAAAATACCAATATCAGTGCAAGTGCTTCAGTTGCAATAATTTAATTTAGCTATATTTGTATTTAATATGGTTAATATTTAATGTGAAGTGAAGGTCATGTTTACAAACTACTTTAAATGTTACATGTTGTCACCCGAGTCTGAGGAGACAGACACCAGCATAGGGAAGCAACCTTGAGCTCAGCTGATGAGTGAGCGTTGTGAGAGCGGTGATTAGACGCAGGTGCGTACAATCAAAGTCTGTAAACTGTGAACGAGTGTAATGGGCTCTTTCACTTTCTGGTGTGCGTGACTGTGTGACATTACCCCCCTCCTTCATGAGCGTCTCCTGATGCTCTAGATTGATGGCGAGGCCGGCCACGCCCCCCTAAGAGCAGGGCCATCAGGGTGTGGGCAGTGAAACTCAGCTGTGAGTGTCGAGTCAAGGACATTGTTGCGATCCACCCAGCATCTCTCCTCTGGGCCATAACATTCCCAGTCTATTAAGTACTGTAGCCAGCTGCCCCGCCGTCAAGAGTCGAGGATTTCTTGGACCCTGTAGATGGTCTCGAGCTCTGATGGAGGAGGGAAATATCTACCCTCTGCCCAGGGTAGATACTGGCTCCAGCTGTCTTGATGTTTATGACAGTAGAGATATCAACATATTTCCCCAATCCTAGAGAGGTATGGACTATGGAAGGTAAGAACGGAGCTGTGATGGTACATATTTCTTGCCTTCTGGACCTCCCAGTGGAGCTGGTTCGGCTAGCATGGCTTGTTGGAGGTGTTCATCGAGGGACCACTGGATGGGTGCCAGGAAAACTCACTCAGGCAAGATGGATTCTGGTTCTTCAGATGTGGGATCTGGCTGATGAAGGCGAGACAAGGCATCTGCTTTAGAATTCTTACTGATGGGATGGTATGTGATCATAAACTGGAATCGAGTGAAAAACAGCACAACGAGCAACGATTCCATGAGGTCTGATGGAATTCACGTTTCTCGGCTTTGAGGTGAAGGTTATGCTCTCTGAGGTGTTGCAAAACTTGGGTCACATGATCGTAATGGGCAGACTGGTTGGATGAGTAGAATTTATGGAGCATGTTTTGAAAAATCCCGTTCATGAAATTCTGGAAATGGCTGGTGAGTTCGAAAGCCTCATAGTGGCCATTCGGTGTGATAAAAAGGCAGTTCCACTCATCTCTGCTGCGGATACGGATCAGGTTGAATGCGGTCGAGCTTGCGAAATACCTGGGCATGACGAAATTCTTCAAGGGTGGCTGGTACGAGTGGAAGAGGGTAAGTGAATTTCACCGTCTGACTGTTGAGTGTGCGATAATCAATGCAGGGCCGAAGTCCTCCATCTTTATTTGCTACAAAGAAACTGGAAGCTCTTGTTTTAATGCCTCCTTTACGTACTCTTGCAAGGCCCTTCTCTCCGGGCTCAACAAAGCATACACTCGACCCTTGGGTAGTTTGGCACCCGGCAGCAGGTCTATGGCGTAGTCCCAGTGACGGTGAGGAGGAAAGCGAGTGGCTGCAATCTTACTAAACACATCCTGATATGAATGATATTCGGAGGATGAGGTTTCTGGACTCTCAGAGGATGTGGAATAGCATGGAAGAGGAGATATAGAAGGTCTCTAGCAGGTTTGAATGTACTTCAACAAGCATTAGTTACTTCATTTTAAAATCTCTCCTGTTCTCCACTAAATTTGAGGGTTTTGTAGCCAGGGTCTACCCAGGAGGATATCAACGGTTGCATCATTCAGAACCAACAGGGTGATGGGCTCGAATTGGAGACAGCCAATTTTTAAGGTGTACAATGCTTTACCAGGCGATGATCTAGTGTTTTTCCTTGTATAGTGGTGATGCGGTTCTTGATTGGGTTGAGTAGTTTGGGGATCCAGACAACGGGATTAAATGAAGTTCCCTGCGGCTCCTAAATCCACTAGCGCTTTGACAGGGAAAAGGTGAGTGTTATGGATTGCCAAGGGGAGTGTGCAATGAGGTGATCTCTTTCGCTGGTCTGCAAGATGTTCCACAGCCAAGGAATTTTTCTCTTCTTCTCTCGTTTGACTCGAAAGCAGAAAGCTTAATGAATGGTTGCACACTGCTATCTTATATTAGACTGGGCCCGCCCATACTTCCTGTGACGCTACATTCAATTTCACGAGCAAAGTCAGTCTGGCCAAGCTGCCGTTTTAG
>JAUCMS010000045.1:18005677-18019221 GCA_032357445.1 Enteromius radiatus
TTACTTAGTAACCGTTGCTAGGATGTGTGATTGGACAATGGCCGTTTTGGGGCGGGGTTTTGCGAAAGGTCAATTGTTTTTCCAAGGGTGATAAGTTCCAGATCCAGATGTAAATACCTGGAAATAAAAGCTAGCATGTAAATCTTGTGTATTGTCTGATATTCATCTTTAGATGTTTTCAGTCTAAAGCAAAAATAAAGGAACTGGGAGTATATATATATCTATCCTTTGCAGCCTATGGAGGGATTTTTTGCAATGCAATTTATATTTAACTCTATATTATATTAGCTTTTTTTCCTCAAGAATTGTGGTATAAATTTCTGACTTACTTTCTCGCATTTCTGTGGTAATTGCGACTTTATTGACTTTTTCCTGCAATTTCAAGTTTATAGCTCACAACTGTGATTAAATCTCATCATTTTGCAAATATATCCTCCTGCAGTTCTTCATATCGTTATTATTTATATTGTGCAAACAAGCTTTTTTGTATTAAGAGATGGTTATAGATATAGTACAGTAGTAGTACAGTATTGCCTGTGCAGTAGATGATTATAAATGTAAATGAATACATTTTATTATTTATTGCTCTAATGCATTGCATTTCTTGTAACGTATTGCTCTAATTTGATATCAGATAAATCAAAATAATAATAAAGAAAACGACTCATCCTGTGATGTTTTATAGCTATTGATTTCATAAAGGTCAATGACTGAAATTACATTCTGAAAACACAGGATATCATATTGATGTTGCAAGATATTGACACAGAGGCATCAGAAGCAGATGAGTTTGTGTGATTTGTTCTGTTTGCTCGGTTTATCCGTCAGTCTGTTGTTCTTTCATCTGCCATTTGTGTTGGTTTGTTCCTCGCGTATCCTCAAGCTGTTACACTCTTTCTTTCTGTGCTGGATGATTGATGATGGTTATGGAAATTCTATAATCAGAGTATCTGAATGAATCAGTTCTGTAAATGTAAATGTTTAAGATTTGATGTTATTAGTCTGGCTTTAAGTCAAACAGGCATACGTCCAAGATATATTTACTGAAGAAGTAAAATTACTTAACTCTTTTTTTTGTTTCTGATGTGTCAAACTGAATTGAAATAGTTTGACAGATTATTTTTCTGACCCCATTAGCAGATATTGTGTCCTGTTTTAGGCATAACCTCACTTTAATTGATCTTTAATTGAAAACAAGATTTAATGTTTTGTGACGTTTTGCTTCTCAAGTAAACGTATCTTAATTTTAAGAAATAATCAATATTTGTACACTGAATGTAAAATGTGCCCCTGGACCACAAATGTAGTCATAAGAGTCAATGTTTTGGAGATTTATAGATAACTTGAAAGTTGAATAAATAAGCTTTCCATTGATGTAGGGTCTGCAAGGACAATATTTGGCTGAGATACAACTATTTGAAAAATAAAAAAATGCATTTAAGGTTGTCAAAGAAAAGTCAATGCATATTATTAATAAAACAAATATTTTTATATATATATTTACAGTTGGAAATGTACATAATATTGTTTACGTAATAAAAAGTACATACATAAATATCTTCATGAAACACAATCTCTAATTAGTATTTGTGGCATAAAAGAAAAATCTATAATTTTGACCCTATACAATGTATTTTTGGCTGTCGCTACAAATATACCTGTGCTTATGATGACTGACATTCTTAAATCAAGAAACATCTTTGTCATTTTAAGAAAAATATAAAATAAATAATGTAATAGTAATTTTGCATAAAAGTATCTTGATTTAAGTCTTAAATATTTGTAATGGAAAACAAAACAATTAATTTATTTATGCATTTTTATTTATTATTATTATTAATATTTTTGTAGCTTTTAATCCAAACCAGTTCCAAATGCATGACTGTATATGTGTTTTTTTTACAGCCATCCATGAGTTTCCAGATGATATTTTCACCAACGCTGAGCGGAAGAGCGGTGGTGTGCTGCTGCACATCGTAGCGGTAAGAAAGCCCATTTATCTCGCTCTCTTTCCTCAGATTAGCAAAGTACTTTTAGAAAATTGCATCACTGCAAGTTTATTTTTGCGCAGAAGTTTGGTAAAGGTATGAAGGAGTGGATTTTGTCACGTTCATGATGTGTTTTGAGTGTGGGTTAGTCCACTGCTAATATGACGAGGTTTGAGCAGTACAATTAAAATCTGCCGCTCACAGCATTCACACAAACAATCATGATGTGCCGTGTGTGGGATTTCTGTCCTTTGGTGCCCCCTTTGGCTGGAAATGATCATGGAAATATGATGATGATCTATAATTTATGCTGTTTTTTACAGTAAAGTTACTCTTCATCAAGGGAATTGATGCTTTTTATGGTTATGCAAAACCTGCAAACCCTCAGTAATTTTTTTCTGACACATTTGATGTATTTTATGAAATGAATACTAATAAATATTTATTATTATTTTGGTTTATTTACTATTAGACACTGGTCATTTTTGGGATATTTCACTTCTATAACATATCTTTCTTCAGATTAGTCGAAAGATTTATGTGTGCAGATTTTTAAAGAATTAGCCCTTAATCTTTACATACATCAAACGTTTAGTTTTATTATTATCTATATTCCAGAGTTTATTTTTCTCCCAGAAGGATATGTTTATATATTAATAATCTGATGTATGCTATGCTTTATGCCTACTAATATGGTGAAAATGTTTTCTTTCTTTTCTTTTGATAGTTTTTTTTCTGATTTATTGAGCAATAAAAAGACAAATCTAAAATCCCCTCAATAAATACCAATAACTCTCATTTGTAAACAAAGTGAACAAAACCTGACTTTATCTACGTGTTATTAATATTATGGCAACATATGCAAATGAGTGCATATATATATGCATTTACATATTTAAACATGTGAGACATAGATATAGATATATTTTTTAATATAAAAAAAAAATAAATATATATATATATATATATACCAAATTCACCTTTGGTGTCTTAAACAGGATGTAATATATGTATAAATAATATATGTATATAATATTATAATATATTTATATCGATATTTATTATTTTATAATAAAGCATAAATTATATACATTTAATTTCGATTATTCTCTTATTTTCCATATGTCAGTCATTAGAGGTCAAAACATACATAATGTTGTCTTAAAGGTCTATTGTATCTGAAAACAGCCTATTAGTCACCTTTCTAACTAAACAAAATCTTATGATACCATTGTCATCCTCATCGCTGAAGGTCATCATAGTGTCTGCTTGCATTTGCTTGGGTTGTGGATAAACTGTGGATAAACAGGAGCGTGTACTGGGGTGGCAGCTCATTAAGGCTATGCAGGGAATGCAGATGTGAACCCAGAGGTTTGGATCAGTCGGGCCTGGAGAGCAAGGACATGCTGTGCATGCAGAAGAGGAGAGACTGACAGCCATGATAAACGGCAGGGTAGCTCTCAGTTCTCGGGGGTTTTTGAGGTTTTTTCACATGTGTTTCTCCTCAGAGTGTTTATTTTAGGAGACAAACTGGGTCAACAGCTGACGTACAGTAAGGTCAGAAACATATAGTGAATGTCTGGTTCACGCATTGCAGGCTTACAGTCCTAATGCTCATAATTACAGTTACCCTTTCAGTCGAGTCACCTCTGAGCCTTATTGAAAAGGCCAATGAACATCTAGTATAAGAGAGAGCGGATGCAGTGCACCTGTTAGCTTTTCGCTTCAGAGCCTCGCTTGTCTGAGTCCAGGAGCTTTCTCTCGAAAAGAGCCTAAAGAGATCAAAACAGTTCCTGTGAGACCACGCCGAGGCAGCGTTTGGGGAGGGTTCATTGTGAGCGTATGACCATGGCTACGCTGAGGTCCTGCCTCTCATTCGTGAGACGGCTCCCCTTGCGCTCTTCTCGTGATGCGGTGAGACGCTTGCGGGACATCATTTAAAAAATAAAAAAACATTAGCTAAACTAAACCAAAAAATTACAAAACGTTTACATTTTTACTTTGTTGAAGTATTAAAAATGACTGAAACTGTAAAATGAAAAACAAAACAAAATATACAAATAAAATCTAATTGTAAAAACTATAATACCAGTGATACTATAGACATTTATTAATATTTTTAATTATATAGTTATAATTTTAATTATATAGTTAGCGTTTTGTCTATTTTCAGTTTTAATTTAAATTTTAGTTTTAGAAATGTAATGTTTTTATTTTAAATTCTTCTTTCTGTTTATCTTTTATTTTGCATATCAGTTTTAGTGAAGGCAAAATTGCTCATTTTTGTTGTACCATCATGCTAAAATGTTTTGTAGATTTAAGACATGTCATTTTATGTTATTTTAGTGTAAATTCAGTTGACAAAAACAATATTTAGTACAATATATAGCAGTACTTCCAGTAAGTAAATTCTATATATAAAACATTCATGCTTCTGTACAGCCGTAGCTACAATCTGTAAAATTTACAGTAAAAAAATGGCAGTTGTGGTTGCCGGAATTCGACCATAAAAAATACGGTAACAACATTTTTGGTTTCAAGTTAAATTTACAGTTAAATACCGTAATTTCATTATCTGATATAATGTTAATATGAACCAAAGCCCATCACAAGCAGCTTTTAAATATGAACATAGAATGAGCTCCGAGTCATTCACACAAACACTAAACACCATCATGATGACTGAAATCTACAATAAACATTCATTCAACAGCATTACATGTAACATACAACCCTAATAAACATAACCGATAAGAGAAAAAAAAAAGAAGAAACAATTATTTCACAGAAAAAAAACATCAAATTCAAACAAAATTTGAAATGCAATCACAGCTTTTTACAGTTAAAATCGTGGTAAATTTTTATCGTGTATTTCCGGCCTAAACTTACAGAGCTAAAAATGAATGTGGATAATGAACTTTGGTTCAGGAGTATTTGATGAGAAATGTTTGGATTCGTAATAAAATCTCTGACTTTTGATTGCAGACAATGGTGCACTGGCATCTCTGTTTAGCACACTTTTGAGATCTATACTAGTTTTTCTTTCTTTCATAGGAGAAGCAGGAGACTTAATTAAAGGTCTTCATGTGCGTTATTTAGGAGTGTGGAATTGAGGTTTCTACAGTCTTCTGTGCTCTTCTTACAGGCTCTCTACATGTTCCTGGCCCTGGCGATCGTGTGCGATGACTACTTCGTGACGTCTCTCGAGAAAATCTGTGAGGTAAGTTTGTTCAGAAGCGAATTCCCAGTTGATCTGAGTAATACCGTGTTACAATGAGAGCAGCAGAATCTGCGCCGTTCTTCCTCTGACCCACTTTGAGGCTCTCAGAAGCTCATAAAACATACTGCTCCAGATCTGGGCAGCGTTTGTGCCAGAGGCTTTGTTGGACGTGAGCCGTCTGCTGTTGTTGTGTTGTGCAGAAGCTGAATCTGAGCGAGGATGTGGCTGGAGCCACGTTCATGGCAGCGGGGAGCTCAGCGCCCGAACTCTTTGCCTCTGTTATAGGTAAAATCACAGAATTGTCCTTTCCCGCTCTTTCCCCTGCAACACTTTTGCTCACTGTGTCTGTTTCCAGGCGTCTTCATCACTCACGGTGATGTTGGAGTTGGAACGATTGTCGGATCTGCCGTCTTTAATATCCTCTGCATTATCGGAGTTTGTGGGATCTTTGCTGGACAGGTGTGTTTGTGCATCTTCTCCGACAGAAGCCTTAAAGGGACAGTAAACTTGAGTTTATTCTACCTCAGTCTATCAAAGACGTAGATGGAACAGAAGATTTTGAGCAGAAACCTGATAAGTAAAATGCAAGTCTGTCACTTTAAAAGTCAAAAAACTTATCAGACAAGATGCAGCGAATCCCTGGGGCTACTGACAATATATCTTGAGGTCTTTTTAAATGAAACGATCTGTCTGTGGAAGAAACTGAACATAATTTACAACATTTTCAGCTTTAATCCAGAACTTCAGGCAAACATCCTTTTTTTGAACCGATTCTGTTTGGTGAGCTGGTCGAACAGTTCACTAAATCGGACTGAACTGTCTGAAACAGATCTATAACATACTAGTCTTGCACTTATAATATGTATACTTTGTATTGTATGTTTAAATAAATTGGTGAATCAGTTCATTGAAACAAACAATACAAAGCAGCCTTACCATCGATCTTGAAACATGTAATTTCAAGTCAAAGCCTTGTAAAAAATCTATTTGTGGCGACCAATCAACACGGACTTGGCCAACTGACCAATCAGAGAGGGAAGGGAGGGGTTTACAGACCTTAAGATCCGAATTGATTCAGATGAACCGTATCGAAGTCATTACAAAATGATTTTAATATTAAATGCATATTCCGAGAAAAGTACAATGTTTTCTGACCTTAAATGCATTTAAACCTGTTGTAGAGGACTTCTGCACAATATTAGGACACTTTAAAATACCATATTACCTGCTCTTTAAAGAGGCCAGCCCTAAAACACTGACTTGAGACATCAAGAACGACACTTCATTCTTGAAAATAAAGTGGTTCTTGTTTGACATTGATGGTTCCTTGAAGACCCTTTAACATCCGTGCAGTCTTTTCAGTCCACAAAAAGTTTCTTTATAATGTTCTTGACACTGAGGAACTTTATCTCCCAACTTAACCTTAATTGTTTATTTGTTCATGTATTTACTCATTTGATGATCTTTTTACACAAAATGCAGTTAAAAATAATAAGTACAGGCCTCTGCCTGAACTATAAAGAGTTTGATTTGTTTTCTCTGCTTGTAAATCACAGGCTGTGTTCAGTGTACAGTGTATCTTCATGAGTAGTGTGTGTTGTTGTCTGTAGGTGGTCTTACTGACCTGGTGGGCTGTTTTCCGTGACTCTTTCTTCTACATATTGTCCGTAGTTGCTCTAATTGTGGTGAGTCTCAAATTAATATCTGCTCAGTAAAACATATATAATAAACAATAATAAAACAATTTATTTAGCTTTTCCTCAGTTGAAATTCGATTAGAACTAGACTGTAGCAAAACTGATTATCAATTTGTTTGTGTTGTCATGTGACATCAGTTCATCTATGACGAGAAGATTGTGTGGTGAGTCTGTTTTCATTTTCCTCTCTTGTCTGATTTGTGAAAATGTCTGTCTGACGTGGTTTTGATGTTGTGTTTCAGGTGGGAGAGTCTGGTGCTGGTGGTCATGTATGCTGTATATATCTTCATCATGAAGTGAGTTCATATACACACAGTAAAGACGTGTATGTTGTCTGTGGCAAATAAATGCTTTCTATTTATCCTGAAAAATAAAATAGATCACAGTTTCATCAAAAAATATTTTTTCAACATAAGAAAAATGTAGAAATGTTTCTTGAGCAGCAGATCGGAATATTGGACTGATGTGAAGACTGCAGTAATGATGCTGAAAATGCAGCTTTGATCACATGAGTAAATTACATTTGACAATATATTCAAGTAGAAAAGGTTTTTTTTAATTGTTATAATATTTTACAGTATTACTGTTTTTCTGCATTTGCATTTGCAGCCTTGGAGAGCAGCAGAAGACAATTATTTTATTTTTGTCTGTATTAGATTTAACGCAAGCATGCAGAAGTTCTTCATGAGACAAGGAGACAAGAATGTGGCCAATGGAAACGCGGCGGCCGGCAGCGAACTGGAGGATGGTAAAGACAGTTTAGACTGTAACTGGGATGATCTGTCTGTACCGCTGCTGGGTCCAGGTAAGACTAAACAGACAGGCTTGTCATTTATGTAAATCATAATCCCTAATTCCATACCTGTGTCACCCTCAGCACAAGTATGAGGTCATCTGTCCTCGAGTTTTGGACAAATATGGTACATGTCGTACAAAAAGACAGAGTCACTGAAGTATAATGTTTAAATGTTCTGCAAGTTTATATTATAGTCAGTTATCTCCAAACATCTGAATTCTAATCTTTCTAGGGGGTCTTTATGTGTTTTTAGTTTTTACTTAATTACATTGTTTAAATATAATACATGCAATTACATTATTATTATTATTTGTAGCTACAGTACACAACATGTAACTTTACTTTATTATTATTATTATAATCATATAGAAGCTCATAATGAAAAAATGCTTTATTAAAACTTTTTCTTTTTTTTTAATTTGGCCATATATATTTTAATCTTTTAAGCATATTTAAAAAACAACATTTATAAAACAATTCAGAAATACAGTGACTAGAATAATGTTCCAGTTACTAAATTACAATATTTTTAGTATATCACATAAGCAGAAATTTCAAATGCCAGAAATATTTTTTAAAAACAATGGTCAAAATCCTGAACTTTTAAGTTATTAAGAAACATACAGTGACATCTATTTTATATATATATATATATAATTTTGTTTACAAGTACACTTTATATTCTTAAAAATATCAGACTATTTGTCATTTAAGGGTTAGTTCAGATTATTATTCAGGCTAAATAAAAACAAAGATGGCGTTTTGGTTGAGTTTAGTATGTTTGTTTTAAACTTGACTTTTTCTCTCACTTTTCTAATTTGTTGCACATGCTCTGAACAGCACAAGGTTTATTTTGTCCTCCTGGTTCTGTATTAAAGCAGCTTTGAGATCTCAGCACTTTTCTTCTTCCTGCTTCTGTCCGTCTCTGATTGAGAGGTAACGTCTCTGCCTCATCCATCACTTCTGTCTCTTTCCTCCCTGCCGACTTCTCACCAGAGTTTGGTTTTTCTTCATTCCTCATCATCCTGTCTTTGGTCTCGGTATCTTCACGTTTAACTCTGCCTGCCTGTTTAGTCTTACTAAACCTTTCTGCCGCACACTCTTTATGCTTCTCTGAAAATGCAGGGTAAATGCCTCATATAAACATGTTTTAGAATATCGGGAAAGAAATCAGTCCTAATATACTCTGTGTGTATTTGATGGATATTTATTTTGTCTTTCTCAAGTCAAGTCCAGTAAGGTTTACAGTCGAGGTTCGGTGGTCATGGTTGATGAAATCATCAACGCCAGTCCTCCAAATTACCGTTTCCCTGAAGCCGGTCTCCGTGTGATGGTCACTAACCACTTCGGACCCAAGACTCGTCTGCGCATGGCCAGCCGTCTCATTATAACAGAGGTAAAACAATTTATAAAACACACTGTCATACAGCCAAATAATAGTAATACATTAAATGAATCATCTCAATACAATAAATTAATATATTGGAATTTTCATTGTCATTTAAAAAAAAATATATGCAGATATATTTGCAGATTATTTGAAGAAAGAGATAAAAGGATAAATCTCAAGAAATTGACAGCAAAATATTTTATATAATGAATTAATGTTGCACCATTATTTTCCTGACAATTAAAAAAAAAAAAAAAAAAATATATATATATATATATATATATATATAAATAATTAAAATCTTGTAAATATAATATATTTACTCAATATAACTCAATATAATAATTTTCATATATGATGCAGGTAAATTAGCCTTCTTGAGTGTCTGATAGAGCTGATGAAACACAATATATGCAGTCAATTCTTTTGAAGGTGGATGCTGCTGTTTGGGACAGTTACATCGCCCTCCACTAATATTGGCACCCTTGGTAAATCTGAGCAAAGGTGGCTGTGAAAATAAATCGGCATTGTTTATCCTTTTGATCTTTAATTAAAAAAATGTACAAAATTCTAGTAAAACGATTAAAATTGACTCTGTTAGAACTCTTATAATGGGCCATGGTTGGGTCTACCATTGGAACGATAATAATAATGGCTGTCCCAGTCCTGTGAGCTGAACCCTGAGTGAGGGGAACTAAAGAGGAGAAGCATCATGGAGCAGGTGATCTGAAGGGTCTGGACTGAAGGAATGGTCTCTGAAGGCATTACAGAAGAAAACTCAGAGCTGTTATCTTGGGAAAAGGACGTAGCAATAATTGGGTGCCAATAATTGTGGCTAACATGTATTGAAGAAAAACATTTATTTCATCAGGAGTTTTTCTCCCCATTTTCAATTGTTTTACTTCAATGATAGGTTAGAATTGTGTGAATGCTTTGAATGAAAGATCAAAAGGATAAACAATGCAGATTTGTTTTCACAGCCACCTTTGCTCATATTTACCAAGAGTGCCAATATTAATGGAGGGCACTGTATTATACAGAAATATTTAGAAGACAGACTTTTTTCATACATTTCATACATAGCTGTGTGAACGAGATCGCAAGGTCACATGGAGGAATTTATTCTGTACATGTATTTCCATCATAGATTATGTGCATTTTTTTAAATTGGATAAAAAGTTTATCCTACTCAGATGTACGCATAAGTTTTTGATGTGCATTTTCAGAATTTATGCGCATCTTGGCGTTTTCATTCAGGGTTTTTTAATGCAATATTAAATATATGCATAAAAATAGGTGGACGGAAACATAGCTAATGTTGAAAACTAATGTTTTTTCAGCCTTTTATTCACAAAATATTCCAAAAATCAGGCATTTATCAACAGCTTATCAGTATCGCCCAGGCTTTAACACTGGTGCAGGTCTACAAAAGCATGTTTGTTGTGTGTAGCGTCAGAGGTTGGTCCAGTCAGCTAACGGTGTAGAGACAGCTGTGGTGGACGGCAAACCAGACATCGAGAATGGGAACGTGCCCGAAGACAAAACCACTGAAGAGAAAGAGAGTGAACTCACCTCACCGTTCAGGTTACCAGGTGAGTAAAACAGAGCGAATGCTACTTATCATAAGACAATATTTGCGGCAAAGCTTCTGATAGAAAAAAAAATCATTTTAAGGAGCAAATATAAGCTTTTTAACATTTGTGCTGTGCTGAAAATGACCTAATGTGGTGTAAAAAGGACTAGCATAAAAAATTGCTTGTAAATCTGTCATTATGCTTAATCACCAAATCTTGACCCCGCCCCTAAACCTTTATAAAAAAAATAAAATAATAATAATAATAATGTAATATGTGGTAATAATACAGCTTTATGACAGATTTACAAACAATTTTTGTGGGTGGGTCATTTTTGACCCGGAACACCACAAGTATAACAAAACATACAAAATATACAAATATATACTACATTATTAACGTATCTTGGATTAAATCTTTTTGTCAACTTTTTTTTATTTGTAATTTGTTCTCTAGCATTTCAGATCTCATTTATTTGAGCTTGTGCACCTCAGTTTTCCAATGACAAAGTCATAATTTGAGAATCATTTTGGCAATTACCACTCAAAAACTGATAAAGATTGAATGCAGTATGTGGTAATAATGTAGTGTAATGAGGGATTTGCAAGTAATTTTTGTAGGCGGGTCATTTTTGACCCTGGTCAAAAAAACTGGGGAAAAATCAAAAAATGGTTAGGAAGCTGTTACACCTGTAAAGAAATTCCAACCCAAGTGAGTATGACAGGCGCACAACATTAAGGGTTAAAGGAACAGTGTCTAGTTTGTACGCAAGAGCTGAAAATGAGTTTATAGTGCTGCAGTGTGGCTTTAAAACAGACATGTTGTGTTTCAGAGGGCTGTATGAACAGAATTAAATGGCTGATCTCTTGGCCGTTATTGTTGATCCTGTTCTTCACCATCCCAAACTGTGCCAAGTCTCGCTGGGAGAAATACTTCATGCTCTCCTTCATCCTCTCCACCGTCTGGATCGCCGTCTTTTCCTACTTCATGGTGTGGATGGTATGTGCCTCACGTCTGTCAGTGTCTCTCACTGGTGAGTCTGTCTTGTTTTTAGTGAATCTTGACTCTGTCTTGTAGGTGACGATCATCGGATACACACTTGGCATCCCTGATGTCATCATGGGCATCACGTTTCTAGCGGCGGGCACAAGCGTCCCAGACTGCATCGCCAGCCTGATCGTGGCTCGTCAAGGTAAATCAATCGCACCATTCTGATCAATAAAACTGGTTCAGGGTGAATTTAACATGAAATACAGATCATGCGTCTGATCCAAGTGCTACAGCACAGATAATATGACTTCCTGTTCCTTTGTCACGATCAATCACTTTACCTCAGACATGCACTGCATCTTAACGCTGCCTGCTCTACGCAGAATACAAGACTGCATGGTACAGTGCTTAGGATGCATTTGTATTGGCTCTTTGATTTTTCCAGTCATAGAAATATATGGTTCATATTACATCAAAGTATACATTTCTGTCATGAAATCCAGTTTTATTGACTATGTTTTTCAGCCCGAGTTTTTGTTTCTTCAACAAAAATGATGATGTATTGATAAACAAAATACTTGATAAAAAAACAACAACAACATTTTTATCGTTAAATGCATTGTTTTTCTATTATGATGCTTTTTTAAATTTATTTAGAAGGTTTTATTATTAATTTTATTACATTAAGTAAATAATTTGTTTGTAAAATGAAAATGGTAATTATAATATAATTAATAATAATAATTATTATTATTATTTTGATTCTTCTTCATATTATTATTATTATTATTATTATTTATAAATTATTAATTATGTTAGTCATATAATATATATTTTTGTAAGCTGCGGCTACTTAAAAGTTATAATGAAATATTTATAATATACATATTATGTATAATTAAACTGAATATTTATAATATAAATCATATTTAAAAAGTGAAAGTTTAAATTTTACCTTGTATAAATGCATTTTAATAAGTAATTTTTTTCCCCATTAAGTTCTGTTTTCCACTGCTTCTCTTAGATTATATCTTGACAAGCCACATCCAACTCATTTTGCATTGCTTTAGGAGAAATAACCTGTGAGTCGGATTGCTTGTTCAGTGTTCAGCGGGTCTTGTTCTTGTAGGTCTGGGAGACATGGCCGTGTCCAACACCATCGGCAGTAACGTCTTTGACATTCTGGTGGGGCTCGGCGTTCCCTGGGCGCTGCAGACCATGGCAGTCAGTTATGGATCAGTTGTAAGCTCATCCAGCGGCTCGTTCTCTTTGAGCTTCTGCTGAACACACGAGTGCTGAAGCACGAGATCTGTTATAAGTGTGCTGTTTTAATGGCATTGTGGGAGCTGACGTTGCTGTTTCCTCTCTCTGTACAGGTGATGATAAACAGTCGGGGACTGCTTTACTCGGTGGTGCTGCTGCTGGGATCCGTGGCTCTCACCGTGAGTACATCAGCAGTTCTCCTGAGACTCAGTGACTCAGATGCAATCTGTAGACTTGTTCTGTGAATTCTGCTGAAATGAGTGGCACGTGTGTTGAATCGGAGAAAAATGTGTGGGTCTGTTCATAGTTAAATAATTTCCATGCTAATTATCACATGGTATCGCAGTTTTAATCATATAAACATATCATGCCACTTTTTACAATATATAATATTGTCTCTGGTGACCCTAGAATGTATCTGTGAATAATCCCCCACAGATCATGTATTATATAATTTTAAAAATGCCTAAGTGAAGTGACTTGTGGCCAGGTATGCTCTGCATTGAACCCATCCAATGGCGCTTTTCCACTGCGTGGTACGACTCGGCTCGGCACGGCTCAGTTCGACTCGGTTTGCGTTTCCACTGCAGTTTAGTACCGCTTTAGAGTGGGCGGGATTATTCACG
>JAUCMS010000045.1:18174738-18187238 GCA_032357445.1 Enteromius radiatus
TTTGAAGTGAGGTCCCGAAAAATCTTAGTTTCGAGGGCTATCTAGCCCTTCCCCTTACCCCTACCCCTCCAACCAAAAGAGAATTGAGACACGTGAACGCGCCAAACGGAGGGGTAGGGGTAAGTGTAGGTGTAAGGGGTAGAATTGGGATTGGGCCTTAGTGTTTATTTTTACATTTCTAATTACTTTTGAAAGACTTCTAGCTTTTTACCGTCCAACTGGCCACACGGCAGGAGGATAGTGTTGATTACAGCAGTGCTTTTTATACTTTTCCCGTTAAATACACCTGGATTCAGGTGCTCACCAAATAAGTACCTCAATAAACAGAATGAAGTATGTTTGTGTAGAAATTTAACAAAGACGTGAAATGCTTGTCATACTCAGAGAGACACTGATTTAGGAGTAAATTTCTAAAATTAAAGTGGTCTCTTATTTTTTTCCGCGGCTGTATATATATATATATATTATTTATTTATTTATTTTTTTTTTTTCTACTATGGAAGTCAATGTTAACCCAAAACTGTGTTCAACAGAACAAAGAAATTCATACAGGTTTGGAACTATAGTAAGTAAGTGATGACTGAATTGACATTTTTTGGTGAACTATTCCTTTTCACGAGTTCACGCTTCCTCATGAGTATATAAGCAGATTTCGCTGGGAGCGAGCCGGGAGAACGACGGGCTCCGAACCCTAGCGAGGGCAAGGGTTCGGTGACGGGCTCGATCTTCGGCTGCCCCCCCGAGGAAGGCGTAGTGCGAAGAGGAGGCAGGCGGGGAGGACGAGGGATTTACAAAAGCGAGATGCGGAAGGATAAGCGGCTATTTATAATGCTTTGGAAGAATTTGATTGGAAGCTCATAACTGGGAGATTGATTAGCTGATGCAGGCCAGCTGTGGCTAATTTGTCCAGCGTTCCTCCCGAAACTACGTTATTATCAAAACGTTCGCTAAGAACTCCTTTATCTATAAAACACACAGTAATTTCTGGTAAGTCAGCTAGATGCATAGTGTACTGAGACCGTTTAGTTGTGATTATCTTCACAGCCTCTCTATCTTTCCCTAACTAAAGCACATCTCTCTTCTCCTTGTCAGTGGGTCCGGGTCGAGAACAGGAGGAGCTGCGGAGGAAGGTGGAGAATGGAGTGAAAGAGCTGTGGTATTTCATTCGCAGCGAGATCCAGAAGCTGAGTCACGTGGAGCCGTCAGACAGACAGAAACACACCGAGACGCTGCTGCAGGACCTGGGTCATCAACAGAGGTCAGATACACACCGCAGCTCGCTGATGCTCTTTAGTTCCTCAGTCAGATTTGGAAGAGGTTTCATTCAGGTTCCGTCTGTAATTCTTTAGGAGAAATGAAAAGAGACACAAATGAGACATGCTGAGAATTAGGTCACTTCACTTGCTCTCCCTTATTATTGTTTTGGAGAAACAATTTATAACTCTCTTAAAACATTTAGTATTTCGACACAAACAATAAAGAAGGCTACATTTTGTATAAAGAACATGAAGGCTATTTTTCAAAGTATTAAGGTATCAAGGCATTGTTACAACAGTACATTTAGCCTTTTTTCCATTTTAAATTATGTTTAATATAATGTAAAATAAGATTTTATTTTTTTTAAATCATAAAGAATTAATTAACCACATGGGTATTGTTGTATTGCCTTTAAATACATACATAAACAGTCATATTTTTGCTACGCTAGAATGTTATATGTATTAATAAAACATAAAAATATATTATAAAAATAACTAAATGTACAACAAATTTAGACTATATATAAATACACATAAAATACACAAATATAAATGTGTGTGTTTATCTTTTTATAAATGTAATTTAGATTAAATAAATATAATTAAATTAGTTTTTGATAGACTGTGTTTATTTGATTTAAAAATACAGAAAAACAGAAATATATTGTTCAAATTTAAATGAGTTTTTTTTTTTAAGTACATTGTAAAATATAATTGTCAAATTGTTCAATAATTTATTTATGGATTCTTCTGTTTTTGGGTGAGTTCTGAATGTTCTTGATGGCTTTGATAACATTCAGGATTGTTTTTGTTGAGTTGGATGATGAAGAATTGACACGCATCTCTAGTTTCATCATTATGAAACAGCTCCAGACACTAATAGCGCTGTAATAGAAATATAGCAGCACTTAATTTTGAGTTATCACCTGCTAGACTAATTACGGACAGAGGCGCTGTCAATATCTCATTATCTCGGTGTCTCTCAGACGCTCCATCAGCACATTCACACCTGTTTTTCCGTTTTGACAAAGAGAAGCGTTCGATACACATTTAACTTGGTGCTGTTTTCCAGCGGACGGCTCCCTGAGGAGTCTCCCATTGATGAAGTAATAATTAAACTCCTCATAAACTCAGCATATGCTCATCTATTTGAGTTTCATTACTGAGTCTCAATTGTGTTTTGGACTTTTTGAGATCTTATTCGAGGAATAATTCATGCAAAAATTAAACGATCATCAAACATGTTTCAGACCTGTATTACTTGGAATACAAAAGGAGATGCTGGGCTGAATGTTAGCGTTGCTCTTTTATGATTTGTTCGGTTTGTTTTGACAGGATTGGATTATTATGTTTTTGTAGTTCTGTTCAAAACAATGCCATAAACCCAAATGTTAACTCATTTTAACTGCTTTTAGATAAGTTGTGACCTAACTTGTTTATCGCATTGATTAAAATGGGATTTAAATCTTGTACCATATTGTTAAAAATAAAAAAAAACTATGTGAAAGAGAAAGGAAATACTGTATATTCCATTCATTAGTTTTAACATAATTAAACGCATTAAACATTACATTACACTAATAAAACATTGAAAAATAAAAACATTATAAAAATTTAATTCAAATAAATAGTTTTAAAAAAGCAACAAAGTAAAATCCTTATTAAAACAATGGAATATGTGTTTACCTGCATGTCATGTGACCATTAACCAATGTCAAATGATTAACTTATTACTCAGAGGTACTTAATAACACATATTAGGTGGACAGCTCAAATATAAAGCATATGAATCCCTGCATTACATCTGAATAAGAAATAACATACATTTATGCCTTTTTATTTGTTTGAAAGACAGAGGCCTTCCAAAGACTTAGTAATACCTGGAAAAAAGATGGTGAATCAATCAAACTGCCATTTTTTCAGAAATATGTGATCATGTGATCAACGATAAGACTGATTGTCAGCTGATAGAGGAGGATACTTGTGTGTTTCTGTCAGAACCATCATGACAGACCTGGAGGATCTCAGTCAGGCAGACGGAGCAGGAGACTGGAGAGAGAAGGAGGCCAGAGATCTTTCCACGCTGGTCCAGAACCGCATCTCCTTCCTGCAGGTACAAAAGTCTTCAGTGTCACATGACCATCCAGAAATACTTTAATATGCTGATTTGCTGCTCATTTATTTGGTGCTCAATTATTAAAAATTATTCTTCTTATCTTAATAATACGTGTAATATGTAATCGAAACATTCATCAATGATACATTTTCCTCTCGCGCACGATTCAGAAATTAATTATATCATCAATTCAGACAGTTTACTAAGAAGTCTTTTTTTTGTCTAAATACAAAAATCTAGTCTAAACTCTCTGTCTAAAAGTGTAAATTGTAATATCCCATTCAATACTGAAAACAATAGTCAATAACAAGTTCAATCAAATATATACATACATAGTGCTGTCAAATGATTACTCGCATCCAAAATAAAAGTTCCCCTTCAGTCGACATACATATGGGAACTCGCATGAGAGACCAATCGCCTTCAATTTTAAGAAAAGGCCAATGAACTTGCACAGATTGCATCCAGGTGCACCTCATCACTACGTGAGTATAAGAGTGCACGGATGCAGCTAGTGCACCTGCAGACTTTCGCTTCGGAGCCTCGCCTCGTGAGCACTGAAGAAAAGGGTTCCTGCGAGTCATGCTCTCTCTCCCTCTGACAGCGAACGACTGGGCGGCTGTCAGCGGATCCTGCAGGCTGATGGCCTTCTTAAAGGCTGGGGGCATACCAGCTTTTTGCAGCGGAGACCTACTGAGTGCATAGCAGTGCCGCGAGAGGTTCTCCCGGTAAAATCTGGGGAAAAAAGAGCAATTTCTCACGGTGGGTAAGGTGTTCTGCGGAATGTCTATCCAGCCTTTCGTTTCCGGGTGCGGTAGTATCCTTATCTGTCCGCACGGACATGATCGTTACCTCACGTGTCTGGGCGAGATCATGCTGGGGCAGTGTTCTTGGATGATTCATGCTTTCATTGCGACTGCATGACCATCGCTACAGTGATGTCCCGCCTCTCGCTTGCAAGACAGCTCCCCTCGCCGTCTTCCCGTGGCAGATCGTTGAGCCATAGAGGTTTTCCGGCAAGGCGCTTGGGGAACCTCACGCTGACCGCACAGAATGTTCCACCGGGCATAAAAACCCAGCGGACTTCAGCCCTGTCACATATTGTTACTGGAGCAGATTGCTCCCCCGCACAGCGGGCCAAGCATCTCCTCCGGTGCATTCCAGAAAGATGAGATGTCTATTTGCAGTGTCAGAGGGAAAGTCGGCTGGTGAGGTGGATGACTCGCCAGGACAGCGCCCCTCCTGTGGTAGTCACACACAGATGGCTCCTCTATGGGTTGAGGTGCTGTATGCAATGGGCAAGCAGTTTCAGGTCCCCGGACAGGTGCCCGACTGCAGTGGCATCAATTGCCTAGAGTTGATGGCGGTGCTTCTCGCTCTGCGTCTCTTCCGACCAATGCTGTGCCACGAGCATGTGCTTGCACTGTGACCATAGCCTACATCATCCGTCAAGGTGGTCTACACTCCCGCGACTCCATCCCCAGGCATTCCAGCTGATTTGGAGCTACTTCGGCGAGGTCAAGGTTGTTCTCTTCGCCTCCCCCCGAGTCCTCCCACTGCCAGCTTTACTGCTTCCTCACCGGAGCCCAAGAAGCCCTTGGCAGAGACGCGCTGGCACACAGCTGGCCTCCGGGGTTCAAGTATGCCTTTCCCCCAGTGAGCATCCTTGTGCAAGATCAGGGAGGACGAGGAGCAGGTCTTGCTGGTCGTCGTATTGGCCAGCCCGGACCTGGTTTACCGATAGTGTGTGCCTCGCAGCAGCCCCTCCCTGTAAGATTCTCTGGAGGAAGAACCTTCTTTCTCAGGGGATCGGCACAATCTGGCACCCACGTCCCGACCTGTGGAACTCTGGTTCCTGGACGGGACACATTAAAAGCAGACCTTTCCGGCCTTTCACAGGCCGTGATAGATACTATCACTCAGTCTAGAGCTCCCTCCACAAGGCAGACCTACGCTCTCTCGGACAGAACCCACAGAGATGTCCGACTGCAGTAGTGCTTTCCTTCCTGCAAGAAAAGTTAGAGCGGAGGCTGTCCCCTTCAACTCTTAAAGTGTCCGTTGATGCCATTGCAGCGTACCACGATGCAGTGTATGGAACATCCCTTGGGAAGCACCAACTGGTCATGAGATTCCTCAGAGGTGGGAGACAGGTTAACCCCCCTGGACCACACCTTGTGTCCTCCTGGGAACTCGCTGTCGCCCTTCGTGGCCTGCGGCAGGTCCCATTTGAGCGGTTTTAGGCATGCTCCCTCACGAGAATGGTTTTCCGCGCGTGGATGCTGTTTGTCTGATTTGTTTGTTTTTTTATGAGCGCTAGATTTGAAACTATTTTAACACCATAGTCACAGGTATGATAGATAATAGAAAACCGTTTAGGGGCGCAGATTATTTTTTGTCCCCAAGTGTCATGAAAAACTGCAGCCCCGGGCGGCTGCCCCGTTCACCCATGCCTAAAACCGCCACTGTGTGTAGGTGTGTTTTTTGTTTGTTTTTTTTAATATGAATAATTAATTCATATAAAGACAACCCAATATTTTATTTTCAACTTTTTGATTATTTCTTTCATTTTTATTTTTATTTTACTTCTGATGTTATTTGAAAATTTAAAAGGGAGGGGAAAAAAAATGTGTGTGTGGGGGGGGGGGGGTGCAATGAGAGGGGGTCTCGCCCAGGGAGTAATTCAATGTAGAACCGCCACTGACTGAAATAATTTGTGTGTGGAACACAAACTAATGGATTTAGGCTTCAGAGCTGAATTATGTGCAGAATAACACTAATTAAATATCTTTTCTGATATGATTTGCTGTGTACCGTTGTCCCTCTTTGGGACTGCTTTTTTTTTCCCCATTCGTTCTCTTTGTATTGAGATCTATAGCTTCATGCCAGTTTAATCGCACTAAAAGCCTGGTAAAAGGAAATATTGATGTCGTGTGTGAGTTTGATTTTCTTTACAAACCGCCGCTAATGAAAATCAAAGTGTAAGATCAACTGAAGCCAGTCTTTTATGGATTTATTTAACCATTTTCGTGTATGTTTCAAAGTTACGTTGTGGGATCTTTTAAATCTTGACTCCTAGATCACGCATCATTTGTTTTCTGCAATGAAGCAAGTAGAAGATGGTCAAGTCAATCCAAAAAGATCCATTGAAGATCTCACTTTATTAAACAGAACAACATAGCTGCTCATTACAAATGGTGCCTGTGGTGTACCTATCCAGTTTAAGATGGTTAAGATGGTCTCTTGGCTGGTTCAAACTTGTTTTTCAGATTATTTAAATGGTATTTTGTAATGGTAATGTTTTTGTTTTTTTTTCAGCAGCAATTTATTTGACATAACAGTCTTCCATAACACATAACAAGAGTCTTTCCTGACTCTTTTTTAAATTTAATTTAATTTAATTTTTTGTTGTTGTTGTTTTATTTTGTTTTACAGTTTTGTAATCTTTTTATTATAGATTATTTAATTTATTTATTTAAAAATATATTTAATGATCATTATTAATATTAATAATATATCAATCTGGTTATTATTAAATAACATGGATTATATCAAATACTATCTTATCACAGATTTTTGTTTATTCACTCAATTTAATTAAAAATACAGTAAAAAGAGTTAAATAGTGAAATATTTTTTTGCTATAAAATAAGTTTTAATTATTATTATTATTATTATTATTTTGTTTTGTTTTATTCTATTTTATTTCATTTCTCATTTTTATTGTTTTATTTTAGATTATTTCATTTATTTATTTTAAAATCTTTTTAATTATCATTATTAATAAATTTCAATTATTCTGATAATTATTTAATTAACATGGTATGTATCAAATGCTATCTCATCACTGATTTTTGTACAATCACTCTACTACATTGCCATGTATTTATTTTATTTCATTTTGTTGAATATTTTATGGGTTTTTTTTTGCATTCTGTGGCAATGTATATACCAATTTAATATAGTACCAACGCATTTTCTTTTCAAATCAGAATTCATTATATTTATTTCATTAAATACTCTCTCAAGGCTGGTTTCCATACCATCACTGTACCTATTAGCGTGACAGTATATTTTTGTAAGCGTCTGCTCCAGTTTTATGCTCAGGCAGCACTTTGAGGCTTTTCGAGATGAGAGTGCTTCATCTGCTGCCATAGCAAACTCTGTGCCAACACTATTGAATTTGGATTAAGAGTAAAATCTATATAGCCTTCACTCAAAAAAAATATATATATATATCTCCAGACAAATACACTAACGTGAAAGAGCCGCCAGACAATTCGATTATCGTAACTCATTTCCTCTAATGGCACAATAAAAATGAAAAAGCGTTTCTAAAGGGAAATATAGACCGCTAAAATCTTGCTCTGCTGGACCCACAGAATCACTTCTTCCCTCGCAAATATGTAACATGACCATAATTAGTTCCCAAATAACTGCAGTGATAATTAGTACAGTAATATTATAGTTATAATTTAAAAAAAAAATCTCCTTCAAGCCACCTGTTATTTATCTATTTATTTATTTTCTCAAACGTTTGAGGTCTATAAGTTGTTAAATGTTTTTCGAAGGTTTCTTTTGCCACAAAGGCTGTATTTATTTAATTATAAATACAGTAAAATTATGCAAATGATGTAAAACTGAATATTTTAGCATTATTACTCCAGTCTTCAGTGTCACATAATCCTTAAAAAATATTATAATATGCTGATTTCCTGCGCAAAAACTTCTTAAAATAAAAAAATAAATAATAATAATTTTATTCTTACTAACCCCAAGCTTTTCTTTTATCTTGTTTTATTTATGACCCTATTTTTGCATAACTTTAGCACCATATTCACCTTCAGCCTTTCCCTTTGGACAAAACACTGAATAAAATAGTGGATCAAATACATCAAGCATCTCATGAAAGCCCTTCTGACATCAGCTAGAACTGTTACAGTCTCACTGAATCTCCGAAGGGCTGCGTGTGTCTCTCTCTCTCTCTCTTGTCTCTTTGAGAGCCTGCTTACATGCAGTGAATATGGTTTAATAATGAAGTTAGACTGCTCTCACTGGAGACTATGAACTCATCAGAGATTGTTGCATAAAACCTGAAAAACCTTGCACTGGAAACAAGCATTGCATCCTGGTGAAGGGATGGTGAAGGGATTGTGGGAAATGATTTTCTGAAGTGTATTACTCATTTCAGTATTTATGAAGTCCATGTCATTTCTCTTCTTCATCTGGTTTCATTTTATTTGATTTTATTTATTTACTTATTATTTTATGCTATATTCGAACCAATTCATTTAATCTCAAATGCAGCCTTAATTTCAATTACATGTGTCATTCTTTGTTTTTTATATATTGATTCATTAATGCGGTCATAATTTTAATTGCATATCTCATTTCTCTTCTTTGTCTATATTTAATATTTTTATATAAAATATATTTTTTAAAAATTCTTTATTAAATATATAACTGTACTATATATATATATATATATATATATATGTATGTATAAAATCTTAAATGTTTCACTCTTTGTTGTATTGCAGCCATTTGCCAAAGTCATTTAAATCATTTTTCCTCATTAATGTACACACAGCACCCCATATTGACAGAAAAACACAGATTTGTTGACATTTTTGCAGATTTATTAAAAAAAAAAATTTAAAATGAACTTAAATGATTTTACTAAATGGCTGCAATATAACAAAGAGTGAAAATTTAGGGGGGGTCTGAATACTTTCCGTACCCACTTTATATATATATATATATATATATATATATAAAATATTTGTATTATTTAATTTATTTTATTTGTCATTTCTCTACATTTCTGCTACATTTAGCAAATTTTTACAAATTTATTTAATCTAAAATGCAGTCGTAATTGCATACAGTAAGTCATTTTATTTAATTGTATTTTTTGTACATGCTATATGGATACAGGTTGATGTAGTGTAATTGTGTATGTGATTTGTGTTTCAGAACCCGCAGGACTGCAGTAAAGCTCGTAAGCTGGTGTGTAATATCAATAAAGGCTGTGGATACGGCTGTCAGCTCCATCACGTGGTTTACTGCTTCATGATCGCTTACGGCACACAGAGAGTCCTGATCCTGGAGTCCCACAACTGGCGCTACGCTCCCAAAGGCTGGGAGACGGTGTTCCGGGCCGTCAGCGACACCTGCACAGATCGATCCGGAGCCTCGACCGGACACTGGTCAGGTGAGCTTCAGTCTGCTGGAGGTGTTCAGAGCAGAATGTGTCCGTCTGATTTCTTTCTTTCTTAGGTTATTGTTTTACCATCATTGATACGAAACTATTAGTATAAGTTACTATTGTTGAAGTTACTATTATAGATATACTATTAGTTTTTGTTCATATTTTATGTTTTATATATATATTTTTAAGTATTTTTACAGTTTTTAAAATTATTTATTATTTTCTTATTTATTTAAAAATATGTAATTGTTATTTTGTTTATTTGATTTTAAAACTCACACTAAATTAAATGAAAATGCGAATGTTGACAATTAGCTGATCTTTGTTTGTTTGTTAATTATTAATATTATTATTGTTAAGTTTTAGTTTTGGTTAAGAATAATGAAAATAGCACTGCTTTAGATTTGGCTTGTTCAAAATTACAGTGTTTTTAATGTTAGTTTTACTGCTTTGAATTTAATAATAATAATAATCAAATGACAAAAAAAACCAGCAAAAAAAAGAGTAATATTTTTAACTATTATTGCAATTTAAAATAGCTTTTTGTAATATATTGAAAAATGTAATTTATTCCTGTGATCTATTTTTAGCATCATTTCTCCAGTCTTCAGTGTCACATGATCCTTCAGAAATCACTCTAATATACTGATTTGCTGTTCAAGAAATATTTCAGATTATTGTTCTGCTTTATATTTGTGGAAAACATTTTTTTCCCCAGGATTATTTGATGAATAGAAAGTTCAAAATCAAAATCTTAACGTAATAAACGTAATGCATCCTTGTTGCATAAACGTATTAATTCCATTTTTAATGTATAATCTAAAAAAAAAAAAAATTGAAGTATTTTTTTCTAAATGTATTCATGTTTGCTAATTGAAATACACATTTATCTGTTTTCGATTGCATTGATTTAGACTAATTGTTATTCGCTTTCAGTCTAATTCATTTGAATGTCTTTTTAAATGAGCATAACTCCCATCTCAGTCCTTCTCAAATGAACTTGTGAACGGATTACAATCTTTATTCTTTTTATGCCAGTAAAGCACCACTATGTGTGAAGTGCACAATATATAAGTTAAAGGAATAGTTCACCCAAAAATTAAAATGAATATTTTACTCACCCCAAGCCATCCCAGATGTATATGACTTTCTTCTTGTATATGTTTTATAAAACAATAAATCCACCAAGAAAGTAATATACATCAAATTCATTTTTAAAGACCATTCATCTTTGGTGAACTATTCCTTTAATTCAGGCCTGTATTTTGAATTGAAGCCTCGGCGTTTTTTTACTGCACTGGAGAACTTAATTCTCTTCATGCTAAATAGACAAAGTGTGAAGCTCTAGTTCAAGACGGATATTTAAGCGCAATGAGGACATGTGAACATTTCCTCTCTTCTTTGTGTCCTAATTATTACAGCCGAGGATCTGTTGAGGGAATAGATTATCTGAGGATTCTCGTCAAAAGCTATTCCAGCCGGCAGAAAGCAGAAGCGTGAAGAAGAGCTGGGAGTGCTCTTACATAAGCCTGGGAACAGCTTGGGAGTTTTTTCTTAAATATTTCATGCTTTAGCTAATTAGAATTTGAAGCATACTCCGATCGCATGTGCACTTGCTGGTGTAAAGCAGCCGCTGTTGTTGTGTGCTAATTGTTCGGGAGGGTTTTAATGAGCTGCTTGTCAGTCGCTTTGCGGTCGGGAACGTTCTGCTGCTTTAACGCTCATAATTAGCAGACCTGCTGTAACTTGTTTTTAACAAACGATTAAAACAAAGCCGTGGTTTCTATGCAACACTCTCAGAGCGGGTTAATTTGTGGTTTGAGTTCTCGTAGGTTAATCAGAAACATTTCATCTGCAATAAAAGTGTGAGAGGAAAGCATTGTTTACTCGCTATCGTGTCGTTTCGAACTTCGTTTAGTCTGCATAATGCAAAACGAGATGTTTCACAACTATTTTCTTAAAGAATGAAGTGAATGTGGACTGATGAAAGTGATTTTTTTTTTGGTTTTCAGCTCATACTGTAAATGTATTTAAGGAACATAATGGAATTTGTAAGATGTGCACAAATTAATATTTGAGAGCTTAAAATAAGGATCATTATAATATATACACTACCAGTCAAAAGTTTGGAAACGGTAAGATTTGTAATTTTTTTATTTGATCAAAAATACAGGCAAAAAATGTAATATTGTGAAATATGTTTTGGGTTTATGGGTTAAAATATAATTTATTTCTATAATTAATTCAAGTGTCCCGTGATCCTTCAGAAATCAGTCTAATATGCTGATTTATCAATGTTGTGATGGCAAATAAGTTTTGGAAACTGCAATACATTTTTAATGAATAATAAGTTATAAAAACATAATTTATTAAAAATATAGATATTTTCTAACAGTATAAATCTTTGCCATCACTTCTTTTAAATATAACACAAAGTTTTAATTTCTTTTAAATGATAAAAAAGAATAAACATTTAATGACCCCAAACATTTGAAACTTTTTGATATTGTGAAAGGATTTCTATTTTTTTAAAAATGTTGTTGTTTTTTTAACACTTTGTTTATTCAAGGACCCTAAAAAAGTATCACAGGTTCCAAAAAAATATTAAGCAGCACAACAATGACTCCAGACTTTTGACTGGTAATGTATGTGTACATATATATATCTGTGTATAGAAACTCTTTATATACAGTATATCGTAGTCGAAATTTTAATTGGATCAAAACCTTTCATCAAAGTTATCCTAAAACCAAAATGTGTTCTTGTTTTAGGACAACTTTGATTATCTTTTTTAAACCACTTCAAACATTGACTACTATACAGTATACTGTATATGAAGTTTATTTGCAAAAACAAAAAACTCAAATGTTTCATTTAAAAAAAAAAATAATGTCATCGTGTTTTGTGTTAGTTAGCT
>JAUCMS010000045.1:18194058-18204405 GCA_032357445.1 Enteromius radiatus
TTTTTTTTTTTACATACCCCCCCCCCCCCCCATCATTAAAATAGTAGTCAGGATCAAAATATTTGTTTTTATCTCCTATTGCAGATTTATTTTTTTTGTTTCGAAATTTTTAAAATGTTTAAATAATATCTTAGCCAAATATTGTCCTATCTCAACTTATTTATTCAGCTTTCAGATTATATAAAAAAAAAATGTTTCAAAAAATGTACCCTTATGGCTGGTTCTGTGGTTGTGGGTTATATGTGTGTGGAGGGTTCCCTGTTTTTGGTTTTCGCACCCAACCAATTTCTGACTTTGTTGTTGTGCTTTAGGTGTGTCGTGTGGCGTACGAGATCATGCAGACTCTTCATCCGGATGCCTCAGCTTTCTTCCGCTCTTTGGATGACATCTACTACTTCGGTGGACAGAACGCACACAACCAAATCGCCATCTACCCACACCAGGCGCGCACAGCAGAGGACATCCCGCTGGAGCCCGGAGACATCATCGGAGTAGCGGGAAACCACTGGGACGGCTACTCTAAAGGGGTCAACCGCAAACTGGGACGCACCGGCCTCTATCCGTCCTATAAAGTCAAGGAGAAGATCGAAACGGTGAAGTATCCCACTTACCCCGAAGCAGACAAGCTGCTCAGCTTATAGAACAACACATTAATAATTAACGCATGGACAGCTCAACGTGCCATGCACTGAATTACAGACACTCAAAGACATGTGTGTGTATTTATAGGATGGACGCACCTTTAAGGTTTGTATAAATTGCAAAAGGATCTCATAAACTGCTGTGGACATCAAGAGCCTTTCAAACAGCACTCAGATCAGCAGATGCAGAAAATGATAAAAACTTTTTTCTTTTTCTTTTTTATTGTTTTACTGTTTTTTTAAATATTCTCTTGCCTTTTTGTCATTTTCTCTGCCCTCAAACTGGAGTGAAGGTCACGTTCAGGTCACACTTCGCCCACAAAATCTGCTGAAAATGTAAGAAATTATATATTTCTATTTAGGTCAAATGGTCCTAAAACAGGCCTTGTGCTTTTCATGCAAAATGTAATTTTTTATATTTCATTCTTTTGATTTATTGGTGAAATCGCACCTGTCAGACTTCGCTCATCACGCTGTGCTCTTAAGTTCGTTCTCTGTTTCCAGTCTGTATGTGTGTGTTTATGTGTGTGTTCACAAAAGATTGTTATTTATTGTGCATCCACAGCGGTGCCTGAAATTAAAGGAAAAAGCATCGCAGAACTTTTAATATATATATATATATATATATATTAAAATAATTCAATATTAAATAGGTGGAACTTCACAGTTTACCATCATCAAATTTCTCATTGTTAGTGAACCCTGAAACATTTGGACATTTTACAAATTAACAAAATAATAAAAAAATACTTTGAAGTATTATATTTATAGTCAAATATTAGATGTTATAAACATCACAATAAACAAATGATCTCATTGGAGATTCATAAGTATTGTTATGTAAAGTGACTCCAGTACAAATTTGACACATTTTTACAGATAAATATATTACATCGTTACATGTACTGTAAATGTTTCCGTGCATGAACAGATATGATGTGCTCACTGAATGCAATGCAAGTTGCTTTGGATAGAAAACAAATTTAATCTAAATATAACTTAACATTAATATTATACTATTATTTTAGTTCAAAGTTAAGAATGGCAAATGTACTTTACATACAAATACATATGAAAGCTAATGAGATCACTGTAGATTTAAAAGGTTACAGAGTGGAATTAACCTCATTTTTGGTTTATTGTCCATTAAGCATCTTTTCTTTGATAATGAGATTCTAACCCCCAGGAATTAATTGTGATTTTGCATCATATGGAGAAGTGGATGTGATTGAAATGTCACTGTAGGTTTAAAGCGCTTGTTGTTGTGTTAGAAACATCGATGGTTAGCGTTGCTGCGATTATGAACTGATGATTTAAAAATGACAAGAAGCTCTTTAGAAATGTTTCCGAATGAAGCTGAAGGCAAACCCAGCTGTTCTTTCAGCTTTCATTGTTTCTTTTTTTTTATCGACATGATTTGTCTGTTTATTTGCTGCTTTCGACTCTGAAATGAACTCGGAGTTTAACCTTCTTTTGTAATGAAGACAACTAATGTTCACTTTGTCTGCGAGATGTTTTTCACTTGTTTTGTTTCAGGGTTTTGTCTTATATAAACCCACTGATCGATTAAAGTGGAGAAATCTGACTGGCTGTTGTGTTCTTTGGGACAGCTGTGGATCTGCACTGATCAATGCTTCCTTTCATCACAGTTCAGGTTTAATAAATCCTTCAGACCACCCTCTAGCAGGTAACTCTTTTGCAACCTGGTTGTTTAATTGTAAAGCTTCCATGCATCTTGCATGCATCCTGTGCTCAGATTTGGAGAAATGTAGCATTGCATCAGTGTCTCATCAACGGATGCTCTGCAGTGAATGGGTGCCGTCAGAATGAGAGTCCAAACAGCTGATAAAAACATCACAATAATCCACAACCACTCCAGTCCAGCAGTTAACAAGAAGTTTAAAAGAAACAAATCCATCATTAAGATGTTTTTAACTAAAATATGAGTCCATAGTCCCTTAGTCATTTTCTTCAGGGAGAAGTCATCTGAATCAGGAGAGAAATATGGTCAAGCACTAATTCTGTTAAAGGAATAGTTCTCTCAAAAAGGAAAATTCTGTCCAAACAGATCTCATGTTTAAACGTAGGTATTAACACGTTACATTTACAAGCATAAAATGTACATTTACGTTTTTGTACATTTTTACTGTTGCTCAAACGTATTTCAACGTTTAAAACATACAAATGGCTATGTATTTTTTGTTAAAATTCATATTAGTTCAAAATTCAATAGTTGTGTATATCTTTTTTATAATTAATTTTATAGTTTTGTCAGTCAGTTTAGATTTTTAGAACCCTTAACCTTCCCCAAACCTACCCATTTTATGGAAAATAGGCATTTCTATCATTTTATCAATAAGCGATTGAGATTTTTAACCTACCCCCAAACCTAAACCATTTTTTTGCATGTTCCTGGCATGGATGCGAAAGAATAGGATTACAATGCACGAATAAAATGGTTTCATTTTGTAATTTTTGGTGTATTCACAGCATGCCAGAGAAAACCACTTTTGTGGCCCATGGCACTTAGACATTAACTGACAAGTAACTATTGCAGAAATATTATTTATTTTAAGGGTTTAAAATGAAGTCTTGTTTAACATTATAAAGGCCTATTTTTGGAAACGAGCTAGCAGCAGAAATCGCACAACAGAATGAAACATTATCATTTCATATGAAGTAACGTTAAACAGTTTAATAATGCCGTTTCAAACAAGGTCATTGATATAACAACAACAAAAAAAATAAATACAAATAATACAAATTATGCCGCAATTTCAATATTCATCAGAATCCATTTTTAAGTGTAGTCAAAAGTTAAATGAAAGTGAAAATACATCAGTATTGCACGTTTTAGTGCCTGTAAAGACGCAAGTAAATGTATGTTTTATAGAACAAAATCTTACGTAGCACGTTAGAGCGTGTTGTTCTGTCCAACACAAAGGAAGATATTTTGAAAAAAGTTTGCAAACAGGCTTTTTTGGGTCACCATTGATAGTAGGGGGAAAAAAAATGGAGGTCAATGGTGACCCAAAACAGCCTGGTTACAAACTTTCTTCAAAATATCTTTCTTTGTGTTAGACAGAATAAAGAATACAAATTTGGAACTAATTTTCATTTTCAGGTGAACTATTCCTTTAAGTTCTATTAAATGGGCTTTTCCACTGGAGGAAGCATTATTACGGATAATGGACTCACATTTTGGCTGGAAGCGGCAGTTTAAAGTTAAAATACCTGATGTGTTTGTTTCCTGGAGTGGTTGCGGATTATTGTGATGTTTTTATCAGCCGTTTGGACTCTCATTCTGACGGCAGAGCATCCATTGATGAGACACTGATGGATACATTTCAAATCTCTAAATCTGTTCCCATGAAGAAATACATTTTGGATGGCCTGAGAGTGGGTAAAATGTTCATTTTGGGTTCCGCTACTTTTCCATTTCCAAAGCCATGTGTCTAGGTCCCATTGTTGTGGATTATAACTCAGGTTTACTTGTTCGTGGATTATGGCTTCTCACAGAGTTGGTAAGTGTTTCTGTCAAATTATATTTTGAAACAGATTTCCATGCATGTACTGTAAACATATGTGAGTTTGATGATGCTGTCCAGAGCCGAACTTGTACTGAACCTGGATGCAGTGATTAAATGAGTGATAAACCCTCTTTTATCTGAGGGTACTTATAAGTCACTTAACCTGAAATGCTGCCCAGTGACCTTTTATTCTCAAAGGATCTTAGTTTGGTTATTTATTCTGTTAGTTGGCCACCAGTCCCTAGTTTCTGGGTTTCAGATTTATTTTTATCTGTTTCGTTCCTGCCATTTATTCAGAGCCTGAGCTGCTTCAGCTTTATAAGAAAGAGAATCAGAGCTAACAGATGCTATTTATGGTATTACAGAAAAAAAGTCCATGCAGTAATTTGCTAATCTTCATATTCCAAATCCATATTTCTTTCCTTCCTGCACTGAGCACAAAGAGAGGTGCAATGCAGAATACTAACGCAGCTGTTTTCCATTTTGCAATATCTGTTATATTTATATATTTTCTCTGAAATATGTGTCAAAACGTTTTCTTCAGTCAGAGGAACCACAATTTCAAGTTTAAAAATGAATTCATGATAACCAGCATAATTTAGCTAAACCAATGAAGTATTTATTCATTTATTTTTCTTGCATCACTATGAAAAGACATAAAGAGTAATATTAATAAATGTTTGACGAAGACATTACAAATAATGCCACACAATGGCCATTTTGAGTGAATAATACAGATTAAGCACTGAATATTTTACATTTTGAAGTGATCATTTTCACATAAATGAATCAAACTTCTTAATGTAACTTCTTAATTCAATTCACACAGTTTAGCAAGAAATGAACTACCTGATCTCATGATAAAAGCGTGGTATTGATACGCAAAAATGGACTTTGGCGTGTGTATATGCTACTTGATAGGTAGGATTATGGTTGTAGGGTAGATGCGTATCATATGTACGCGCAAACGGCGTCTCATACTGTATGCACGCCAAAAAAATTAAGCATCATATGCAGTCGAAAGCATACACACCAAACATTATGTCACCAGACATTGTGTGTCTCTGACTAGGCCTATACTGTTCTTTTGAAATGATGCTAGATTTGTACTCGATGTATATCACGCTGGTCACCCTGTGACTTGCTTGTAATTGCCTGACTACATGAACCTAAACGGTTTGTATGGATTTGTGGAACCTAGACTCTGGTTCTCTGGCTGTCTGTTCTCCCAGGAGTGTGTTGTTCCAGCGCAGCGAAAGGTTTGCTGTCAGCTCGCCGTGATGACCATTAGCACGCAGCTGCGGTCCGCACGAGATAACCGGTGATTTAGAGCTCTCTCTCTCATCTTATCGTTCTTGCTCAAAGCCATCTGTCTCCGTCCTCAGCCTTTGATAAAACTGCAGGCGTGTGCATGTTCCCACTGCATATTTATGCACTTCCCAGATGTCTGTGTTTACTAAAAACCATTTGGAATCCCATTAGATTGTTTTCACGGCACGTTTAACAGATCAAAATCAGGTGTTAAGTGAGTTTAATGTTCTAGATCAGGATTAAAGGACTAGAAGTTGTCATCGTTATTGTCCTTTAAACCTGTGGAAGACTCAAAGGTAAATGCTCCTTTTTATTTCACTTTTTTCTCAAATTCAGACTTGAGAGATATAGGCTATGTTTCACACAGCAGCAGAATACGCGTGTCCGTCCTGTCCTTTGGGATTGACGACCGTATTTTCTTTACATGTGTGAGTATTGAAACGTCTCGTTCACACAGCAGCTTAATTCACGCCACGCAGACAAATGCCAACACACTCGAATCTGTTGGAGTTTGTTGGATCAGTGTGTTACCCCAGGTTGGAGTTTGTTTTCATTTAAGAAACATACTCACAACCTCTTTTGTGTAATTCGCCATCTTTTCATGCGAATAAAGACACACAAAGACATTTATAAGAGTAAAATTTGGATTGTGGATATAGAATCATACTTTTTTTTCCCCATTCAGTGAGAGTTGGTCAGTGTCTTTGTGTGAACATGACTCTTATTTTTCATAAGATTCTAAGATTGTCTTTGCGGTGTGAATTGGCCCTTACAGTTGTGTTTGGAATACTGTCAAGCCAATATTCCCTACCAGTAACCATAGCGACAGTGACCGAAAGTAATATCAAAGACGGCGACGTCCGCAAAACTGATGGTGAGTCTCAATCAGCTCCCTTCAGTTCAGTAGTAAGGGCACTGATCAGGGATGTCTCAGTGCACTGGAATGCTCACTCCCTGAAAAATCCCACAATGCACCACAAAAACTAGGGAGCATCGGCGCTCACTATGCCCCCTTACCACACAAGTGACTGTGATAAATATTATGACACACGATAGAAGATTTGAAAAGATGGACCATTTTTTAGAATATAATGTACACACAATTATTATTTAGAATTAACACTCTAATGAAATGTTGTAAGAACATGTAACAGAATGATTAAAGAGAATTAAAAAGTAATATGAACATTTGATTGGTCCTGCGTGTTGTTAATTTATTCCAGTGATGAAGTTCTTCTGTGTTGTCTGTTGATGCTGCATGCAATCACGTCACTGGAATACGAGTGATCACTGTCCCAACGTGCAGTGAATCAGGGAACTTACCAGTGACCGAACTCACATACAGTTTCCCATCTACTGATTCACAAGATCGGGAGCTAGGGAGCTGATTGAGATGCACCCTCAAAGTTTTATTACTTTCTGACAAGACAACAGTCTGAGTCGCGAGTTCACCAAGTTTTAGATGACAGGGCTTATTTCCCTGCCATTGTAAGTTACCGAAAACAAACATGAAATAATGTAACACACGGTAGACAAGCGTTTGTGCAACAGAGCAGCTTTCTCTGACAGCGTTTCACCGGTTCATACTAACTTGTAATAGATATAATTAAGAGTGTTTGCCATGCTGTCCGGGGAAGAGGGCTTGGAAATCAGCGGACTCGGCGTCTGGCCCGTTCCCCGAGTACCCCAACCCCCGGGAAGGATAGTACGAACGGGGGAGTGTGAGATGGCGGAGGGATGCTATGAACAAAATATTGAGGAGAGCAGGCTTGTACTATTTACAGGAGGTTTCTCTTGCTCTGACAGGATGATAGTATGATTAGGAAATGAGGAGCCAACTGTGCTAATTACTTGAGTGTGCAAACATCATATAATGGCGAGTTCAGATGATTTGAGCCCCGATTTTTACTTCCTTGCCCGAAATCACAGGCAAATCGGTGCTTGTGCACACAGCGTGAATTATCAAAGACGCAATCTGAGAAAATCGCAGACGTGTCGCCGACACCTGTGAGATATTTGGCATGCTAAATATCACACGGCGATTCAGAGTCATGCCGTGTGAAATGTGTTCTGACTGAATAACATCGGTGATTAACTACAGCCAATGAGAGAGCAGCACCCAGGGCAGAGGGATGTTGGGGGAGGAGTTACGAAGGTATAGAAAGTAAATATCCTCCTCTAAAATCTTCTTTTCGTTGCAAATGAGCGCACATTCAGTTTGTATGGCAGGCTTCTTTCGCTTGCTATCATTTTTAATAATAATCCCAGTCTCACGTGAGAACTCCGGTCTTGCACACGTGACCTTGCGTTGTTACAATTTTAGCCTAGACAATACTAGAAAAATCAAACAATATATGCAAAGAAGCAACGCACTGAACTAAACTCTGAAGTCGAAAGACTGAAAAGTATGATCTTATAAAACATCTGTGTATTGCTTAATGCATAATGCTTGTTGTACAGTTATCATTTTCATGAGGAGGTTCAGTTTAATGACAATCACTAACAAACTGTAAGAGTTTGCGACACACTTTAAAAGATAATTCCAAATATTTCTCCCACTTTATTAAAAGTCACTTTTTGAAGTGGCGCTGAGTCTATCTAATGCAACTCAACAGTGAAACATTTCTCAAGTCTCTTTTAGGACACTCTAAATAATTCAAGGTGCATCCATGCGCTTATCTCCTGGGGAACATCTCTATTCTTGACTGTGTCTCTCTCTCTCTCTTACACACACACAGATGTCCATGTAGATAATCTGTCTTTGTTGCATCTCTTTAAAGGTTCAATGAGTCTTCAGAGGAATATTAATCAAGACGGTCCCCATCAGCCGTTGTGTCTCTCTGCATCTGGACCGCAGACTCCTGGGACCCTCGCAGGGTTCGGGAAACACGCTGTTATGACATTTTTACCTTGAGCAGGTTGCAAAGAATAACCAGAGACCAGACAGTGTATCAGATCTAATGACTGCTGCCAAGAGACCCTGATACGGCGAATCTCAAGAAACACGTCCCGGTCATAAACCCTAAAAAAAAAAAGAAAGAAAGAAATTCATTTTGCATGGAAAATAAGTACGATTGTAATAAAATGATAACAGAAAGCCATTATTGTTTAGTTATTGTTTTAAAACATTAAGAGTGAGCTATGTATTTCTCATTTCCCTTTAGTTTAACTTCTCAAACTAATAATAAATATCAAATAATACATTTGATGTATTAAAAAATGGCAAAAACACACTAAAACAAAAATACTACAACATTATAACGTTAAGCTATAGAAGATATACACAAAATCCAATTTAAAATATAAAAGATTAATATACCCCTGAATTAAATTAGGCTTTAGTTTACTTTAGTTTTTTTTTTTTTTTTAGCACATATACACATCTATATCTACAACTATAAGTCCTAACACAGTAACTGTTGTGAATGTCATTCAGAGCCCATAGATGCAGGCATTTAATAAACAAAAAACTTTATTTATGAACAGACCATTTACAGTTTCAAAAAGTCCAATTTAACAACATGACCTTTAAAAATGAGCTGTGAAATGTAAATTTCATTGGAAAATTGGATTTTTCTATTAGTATCCAATTGCAAGAACACTGCTGAAGCAAATCAATCACATTTTGACTAATAATAGAGCATGAGCATTTTTGCCATTACCTAGAATGAACGGAAACTGACAGGTCATTTCATATGAAGCAAACTAATATAAATAAAACCCTCTAATAATCATCTGAAAGCTAATGAGAATCAAATATAAAGCTTTTTTCTCTTCTCATTATCTTATAATGAACCCCAAGTGCTTTGCTGTTTCATTTCTCTGTAAATTGCAGTGTATTTTAACCAGCACAGTATGTAAAGGTGGAAAGTTTTATAGGCCTCCAATTCTGTTAGTTAATGTCAGGCTTTTCTATTCACTTCCAGTTCTTAACTTTGTTCTCTCAGTTTTGTTACTTTGCACATCGAGAACATGAAAGCTCGGTCAAATTAAAGCACATTTCAAACTGACCCTGTTAAAAGTTTGTGCTGGATACAAAATAGTCAAAATTAACCTACAAGATGCAGAAAATAATGAAGACTGAAGAGACGGCAGTGCATTGGATTTATTCTGAACATACAGTGCTTTAAGTAGTTATTTTCACAATTACCTGTGCATTCAGTTTGATTGAGATGGTTGAATCTAACTTTAATGAATTACAAAACAGTGAAGGAAAAGCACCAAATGCTCAAGATGTTCCTCATTCAATACTAACTTTTGAAGCTGTGTAATGAAGTTCCAAACCGAACTGATATCTAGACAAAGAAAAATGTATTTAAAAAATATTTTAAAGTTTGCAAGACTTGATAATAAAATGATAATACTAATGTAGAAAATAGTAAATATATATATATATATATATATATATATATAGCCACGTGACAGGAGCCAACACAGACACAGTGGGAGTGACGTCATGCCTCGGGGAGGCTTTTTATTAACAAAAGTACAAAATAAAGTGTCCAGGGAAAATAAAGTGTCCAAACAAAAAGGGGAACTGGTGTCCTCGTCGTGCCTCTTGGGTGCGGTGAAGGTCAGGGAGTGCAGACGGGAAGGGGCAGAATCCAGCCAGGCAGCTCCGGCTACCCGCGTCTCGGTAGCTCGCCCCTCTCACAGTCCACGTCTCGGGCGGCGTCGACCCTCTTGCACCTTTCATGGCTCGCTCACCAACGTTCCGCTTTCTGGACGGTTCCGCGTTGCTCCCCTTCCTGGACCCACGAGGACACCAGTGTGCATGCATGGGGGAAAAGACCGGTCTCCCGAGGAGAGGCGCGCTTGATCCTTTAATGGCGGCGGTGATGAGGCACCATTCACTTCAGGTGCGC
>JAUCMS010000045.1:18213099-18229732 GCA_032357445.1 Enteromius radiatus
TCCCGTTTCTTCGCGTGCAGATCTGTTTTCCTCTCGCGTATGTGATTTACCGCGCGCGCCAGCATCAATAGTGCGCGCGCTGATTAATACCATGGATATGACGCCATACTTCTCAGCACATTTAATGTATTAAGACACTAAAAGCAAGATGGCAGATTGCACTACAGAGCTTTCTATATTAGCATAATACAGTGACTCTCGATCCCAGTCCTTGTGCCCCAAAACTCTGCACATTTCATATGTTTCTCTGCTTCAGACGTTTGTTCTATTCGAATATATATGTGCCCTGCAAAGTGGACATCACCAGAGATTCCAGTTCAAAGCGAACTTATAGGCTAAGTTCCATTCAAAGTGAGCGAGACATAATTTACGTCATATTCATTTACTTACAGTGTAAATCCGTGAATGAATGTTTCGAAGTGAAGTAGACTTTAACAGCAACACATTCTCACACTTCAACTCGTCACATTTTGACGCTTGGTCAAGACCCTTTTGCGTCGCTTTTTGAAGCTCATGGTACCCCTTTTGAATCACTTTTCGACATGAAGGGCCTTCCGTTGTTTTAAATAGGAAACCCTTAGCATCAATATGCCGACGTGATAATTGTTTTAATTTTATCGTCATAATTAAAATATATATTGGGTAAAAGCAATGGCATTGTTGCATATATTATGATGTTATTATATATTATATGATTTTTCAATGTAAACAGTCAAAACAGTTTTATTTAAATGATATTATTTATGAGCATGCCACCCAACCCCTGCCCCTAAACCTACCATCTGTCAATAAAACCCAAGAAATAGCAGGCAGATACAACCACGTCATAAAATTATTTGAAAAATATTAATATTCCAAGACTTTTAATGCAAAACGATTGATTTGTGAGAGGAATAAGTTTCCAACTTCCCTATACTTCCTGTGCACAATTTTTAAAAATGGCGCTACAAGAATCTTTACGTCAATGTTGGTTGTGAAATGCCATTGGCTCTTGTGTGTCTCGTGACCGATTGTGTCACACTCAGCTGATGTGCTGGGGATGGCACTTCAGTCCTTCACGGATTTTACTTTCCGTCTCTGAATCATAACAGATGTTGTGAAATACTATTGGTGTTATACTAATACTAATGTTGCTCCCTCACATTATTTAAATGAAGGAAAATTATTTGTACATTTGGAAAGTACAAAAAAAAAACACTACATTTTATTTTGTTTGGTGTTTGAGGAGCTGTACAACAGATACCTGTTAGAAAAAAAAGGAGGAGGATATTCAAAACAAAGTCTATCGGATTTTACCGGAGGCGATTTAAGGTTATGTTAAGTTGTAAACACCACATCTGCGCTTGTGTTTACATCAGCCAGCCACGGCATTATTCAAATTAACAACGGTCGTTTACAGCGATGCAAAGAACTGTGGGTTATCTCCAGCAGTAAAGGATACACCTCATGCATGAATTCCCGTGAAAGAAGGATGCATAAGGTTGAATTCGGAATGTCCTACTTGCTTTTTCCTGAAATGAGACATCCTCAATGAAAGATGCAGCCCTCCGGAGGGTACAGCCTTCTAAATGAGACACTACTTATGTTCGCGTGATTCATACATGATCCAGCTTCATCTACAGAAGAAGTGAGTAAACAGGTTTGTATTGCCTTTCTCAATATATGCTAGCTAGCAAGTTTGTTGGCCAATAGGAAAGAAGACAATGGTGCTCACGTGCTCATTCTCCTTTCAGCTCCAGCAGTGATGACAGCGTTTGCGTTTTTGCCATAGATAAACGCACGGAATGGAAAAAAGTACTCTCTGTTTCTCATTCATTTTTGTTTGTATGTATGGACTGAGTGTATATTTATATTATATTCAGTCATTCGCCTCCAAAATGTTTGTATTTAGCGGCGAGAAACCTGATTCGCTGTCAACGATGACGTTAGTAAGAAACCAGTAATGAGAACGCCCACTAGAGACCTCATCACCAGCCTCTGGCTACATTCAGTGACAGAAGTCGCTGCTAGTGTGAACGGGGCTTTAGTGAGAGAACAAGAGAACTTGGGCCTAAATGCAAAACAAGGAACATCACATTTAGGTTTTGTTAAATATTTTTAAAAACTGGTCTGGAACCCTCCCAAATTTTGTCCACCCGCCCAAGCCAATTTTTACCCGCACAATCAAATTCAAACCCGCCCAATCTGGCAACACTGACTGGGTCTACAGAGCTCATTAGCATTTAAAGCGATATAGTCTAAAAACAGTTTGATGAATACATAACTGATTTTGACACAGTAAAAAGGTTTTACACTACCACTGAGTAATTATATGCAAAGTACGTTATACATTTTTCATTAAGACCCTAAAGAATCATATTAACTTGGGCTCCTGATGACCTCTTTAACATTGTTTAAAAAAGCCAAATGGTATCTCAATTAAGTTTATTTCCAGTTTCGTAATGTTTCGTACTGAGATTGAGTTTTTTTCACTGTAAATGCAAACGTTTGTATGTCGACATGTACTTCTTCTATGGTTATTTTCTCTCTTTTAACTCAATCCTGCAATATATGTGTTTGCACAAAATCTTTACTGGACAAAATGCATGATTTTATCTAGCTACTCGAAAAAAGACTCAGACTTTTAAAGAAAACTCTGTAGTGCCTAATGTGTGTTACCGCCACAGAAATGCAAGTTACAGATATGGAAATCAAATCTAGTGCTAACAATAAAGCATTTACATGTGTGTATAAATACTTGGATGGACACGTGAGTGCAGATTGCTGTGATTGTACTGAGAGCTAGACAAATGCTGTAAAAGAGCAGCATCATAGAGAAAGTCTGAGAGAATAAAAGCACTGTGATTCAGAAGAAAAGAAAGATGAAGACAATGGTTAAGGAGGTCAGATAGCATGAAAATGGCATCAGAATAAAGAACAAGTGCTCTCAGAGTGGAGCAAACAACAGAGAGTGAGTCAAAGAAGAAAGCCCAGAGGAACATGTTATTGCTCAGAAGTTGCTCTTTCACAGTTCCAAAGACTTAATGGAGTTCTCATGTATGATGCATTCAGAATGAAAGACCTTTGGACCTTTATTTTAAGGTCCAATTCTTGCTATTAATAAACCATTAACTACAACATTTGCTACTAATTTGCTGCTTAATTAATGCTTTTCTTAATTAATTAATAAAAAAAAACATTTACTCACATTATAGTGATGAGAATTTATAGAACAAATGTGCTTAATTATTGTGAAAATAATGTCACAGTGCAGAACATCTAAATGAAACTTGAAGAAAATGAATATATGTTGCCATTAGCCTACTTTATCTTGATTTAAGGATGGTATATTATGTGCTATTGTCAAAATGAAGGAACTGCATTAAATCTATTTTTATTACAACGTAACAAAGGTCGACTGATTTAGTTTTGTTTTTACACATATTTGTCTTGTGTAAGATCAAAATCGCTGTCTAGTTCCCTGCAGCACTACAGATAATGACCGATCTCATATCCGGTGTGTGTGTGTGTGTGTGTTTGTTTGGCAGGATTTCCCCTGTATGAGGGCATTTAGATAGAAGATGAGCGCTCCGTCTCAGTCTCAGCTGGCCTGCGTTTTTCTGTAAATGGGATTAATTGAAGAAATGAGATGTTGTCTCATCCTGCTCTGCTGCCCTTTCATCTTATTGGCTATTAATGGAGTCCTTCTCTCGCACACACTCACAAAGTGTGCTTCATTTGAGGAAAGCATTATCGGTTTTGCTGTCAAAAACAACACAGCATGAACAAATATAAGGAGATTACGGCGTGTTTAATACATCTGAAACAGCAGTTGGTATAAATGAAATCATTTCTCCTTTTCAGCAAAGTGAGAGGCTGTGTTATGACTTTTGATCAAGGCTGCGTGTAACTGAAATATTCTCAACAAAATGAAATTTATAGGATTACACTAAAAATACTTTTAAATGTGTATTATTCACTCAAAGAAATGCATATGTGTGTGTGTTAAAGAGTAGCTCTGAATGGTTTTTCACACATGTGCGCCTCCTCTTGTCTTTTGAATTATGTTCCTGGCTCAGGGGATGTTTTTACAGCAAGAACGCACCACTTTTTGCAGCTTAGCTGGAATAAATTATAACACTTTGTCTGGATCCTCCGGCTGAAGCCCCATTAATCTTAGCCGAGGTGACGCGTGCAGCCACGGGCCCTTCCAGCAGATTATTTGCAATTACCAGCAGGTCCCTTCTGCTTCCAGCGGTGACTGTTAACATCAGGCATATACTGACACCTGCTGGATGATATGGAGAATACAGGCTGAAGAAATATTACACTAATCTTGAGTGCAGGAGTAGTTCCATCTATCTATCCATCTATATATATATATATATATCTATCTGTCTGTCTGCCTATTTAGAAACTTGCTGAATGTACAGTATGTCTACAGACGGAGATAAATATATTTATTCTGTATTATATATTATTTATTCTCCTACTGCCCCACAAGTTTTCCGTGTTTTCATTACGTTGAAACTGAACGTGACAGTTTTCATATTGCCACATTGTCACTGTGTGCTTGTGTGTGTGTGTGTTGGGATGTTCTTTATCGCTATCACTCACACAAGTGTCTATTAATTATTGATCTGAGCGTTCTGTGCTCTTGTGACGGCATGCTTCACTCTAAAGCGCACTGCAGCAGAGCAGTAGAGGACAGGACAGACCAGAGAGGTGTTTTACCGGGTTAGAAACTGGGGCAAAAAAGACAGAAATGTCCTCCAGAGAGCAGATCGGCCAGAGCACGGCTATAGTGCACTTTCAATTTCAGCTTACAGTCTTACAGTAGAAAAGGTTCATACACACACACACATATATAAATATATATATATATATATAGAGAGAGAGAGAGAGAGAGTAATGATGTCGGTTTTAGTTTTTGGTTTATAAAAAGGTATAAATTCCTCATACGACATTTCAAGATGATTCAGTAATTTTATTGTAGCCATTCACATCTCTTTATACTTAGGACTAACATCAGTGGTATTATGAAACATTTGAATACTGTCAATGTTTTAATATGCATTAAATGTACATTTATTTATTGATCGATTGTTCTGTGATTTTAAGAAGATGTCATTTTCCTTAAGAATCAGAGCTAAGCAAAATAAATGCCGCTTGTTTTGAAATTTTATTTGACAGAAATGACATTTTAAAGTCTGTCTTAAGTACCCGAAAACTGGATGGAAGCAGCCAGATTTGTCCTCGTTCAGTGCAAGTTTGGGTGTTTGATAATCATGTAAAACCTCAACCTTGGATCTTCTCAAAGGTTTCAAGTCATCTGATCTGAAAAACAAGTATAAAAGCAGCAGAGGAGAAAGCAGAAGGAGAAAAAGGACAGATGAAGAAAGGCTTTTAGGAAGAGGAGAGCAGAGTGTGCAGAAATGCAGCGGCGCAGCAGGGGCCTCAGGGGGCCCCACTGAAGGGCTCTTAACATGCAGCAGGCATATTTCTGAATGCAGAACAACTTTATCATGGCCCACAGGTCATGTGAAGAGTGTTTTTGTGCTGTGCATATATATACATGTTTGTTCAGAAATATTCTAAACAAATCAGAAATGCTCTTTTATATATATTACGTTTTTCTAATGTCCTTGTGTGTGTGTGTGTGAGAGTGTTTTGTATTTTGTTTAGAACTTTTTTTGTCAAATAAACTTTTATATACACATAAATAAATTAATAAAATATTTGATTTGATTTAAAACATTTATTGGACCCTGTCATAAAAGCACATTTCCCAGAATACTTCCAATTGAGTCTCAAAATGGACTCAAAGGGCATACACTCTGAAATCAAAGAGCTATACGACAAAATCTAATGCTGGTTATTTCAAATAATTTAGTTTAATCAGTTTATATGCAGTATTTTGTCTACTGTATATCAAGCAATATATCAGTCGAAACATTAAGATGTAATTATTTATGTTTATGTATGTGCGTTGGAATAAAGCAACTCTGTCAACTGTGAGCAGTTTCTTTTTTAATTACAGTTGAGTTACTTTCTTCTGGTGCTGTGGTCAATTTACTTCGAATTAATGAATTGAAAGGAGCCAGTTCTTAAATTAGAATTTTGCCCAACACTGATAAGTAATTCTATTCTCTCCCTTTCCCTGTGTGTCAAGCAGAATCCCATCATTCGTCTCTGTTAGACACTTTCTCATTAGTCATCTCTCTGTCTCTCTGCTCTCATTGCAGTAAGTCTGTCATCAAAGTGCAGCACACATCTCACAGCAGCAACAATAACGCTCTCTACTTCACACACACACACACACAAAATTCTTCAATAAGGGATTTGTATGATACTGTAGCTGTGTGAGGAACACACTGACATTTGTCAGCATTCACTGATAATCTTGCCTCTGCGGTAAAGTAGCTTCCACATATTACATGCAACAGTCGGAGGTGTCATCGACATTAAAGAATAGTTCACTCACAAATGAGAATCTGCTGAAAATTTCTTCACCCTCAGATGAGTTTGATATGGAGAAATGTAGCATTGCTTGTTCATCAACGGATGCTCTGCAGTGGACGGGTCCCGTCAGAGTCCAAAAAGCTGATAAAAACATCACAATAATCCACAACCACCCCAGCCAACATCTGTGTGCTTTTAAGAAACAAATCCACCATGTCTTGTCTTGATCTGTGCAGTTCTCTCTCCTGAACAGACAAAGCTTTTGGCTTCTCAAGACATTAACTGCTGGACTGCTGACGAAGAAACAAATTCATCTACCCCGTCTCGGTGGATACATGTCTGGCAAATGCTCTTTTTGGTGATTTATTCCTTTAAAAACCAATGAACTAGAAAACAGGTAACACACAAGGCATATTGGACTACTACTGGAATAAGATAAGACTATTTATTTATTTATGTTTTAGAGCTGGAGAGCATCATTTCCATTGAAATGATTTTGCTTCTTGATCAATTTACTACTTTAAAGCATCACAATTCATGAATATTGTGTCAACTTTAATTCGTTGCATGCGCTCAATCTCATTTGTCAGTTTACTAAATATGTTTATACTGAAACTCCATGAATAATTTCCACTAGCATTAATATAGCTTTGCTAAAACTGGGCCAGGGATTTCCAGTTCCCAGCATGATTAAGATGTTAAAGAGATTCTGTTATCAGGTTTTTTTTTTACCATTATGGTGAAGAGTGGGGTATTTGTTTAGGTTCGGGATATCTGCAATGCATCAAGAACATCTATATTTACAGTACATTTAATTATTTATTTTATTAGCACTTTTGCATTACTTGCTGTTTAATATGGTTACAGTTAGCATGCTTTTGCCCACTTTGCTGCTGGGCTGCTTTGATATTTAGTGGCTTTTATTATGTTTTAGGATTCTCACACACAAAGTGTTTCATTTGATGTTAAGAAAACCCATTTTCCAGTATGTGGAAGCACCACTCACAATCCAATGGGTTCTGCCAAAGGATGATGTTTTTGTGTTAAGTGGAAGAAGGAAAGTCACACGATTGGAGCGGCATGAGGGTAAGTAAATGATTTTTTGGATGAACTAACCCTTTAATATTTATTATGTAGAGCTTGAATGGGTATCTGCAGCTCAGATTCTGTGGCCGTGAGCGTTTGAACAGCAGAGCTGCTGTAATTCTGCTGAAATTACACTTTCACTGCTGAGTAGAAACTTCACCTCATCTAAAGCTCTGATCCACTCTCATGACCTTATTAGAACTGCAGAAGGGATTCACTGTGTGTGTGTGTGTGTGTGTGTGTGTGTGTGTGTTGTTTATGAGGACACAAATTTGTATAATGACATGGTTATGGCATATTACAATATGAAGGTGCTTTATGAGGACCTTTTCAGTGTCCCTGTAATTCAAAAGGCTTAAAAACATACTAAATGGTGTTTTTTGGAAAATCTTAAAAATGCTGAAAATCCTGTAAGGGGTTTAGGTGTGGGTCCAGTGTCATCACTGGCATTAGCTTATTAGCACACAGCTTATGTAGCCATAGCTTAACTATGAGGGGGGGGGGGGGGGGTAAAGTCCTCCTGTATGATAAATTTACATATTTCAAACTTGAACAAATCCTCGGTCTGTGCTGCTTATTCATCATTGGTCTTTTGTTTTGTTCTCTCTCTGTGCTCATCAATAATCACGTGACGCATACATCTTACGGCATCCGCCAGGACTGCTTCTGGTTTCCACAGACAGCAGACGTGAGAGAAAAGTGCGGATATTAATCAGACAAAAACACATGGATTCACTACAGGAGGACATACAAACTTTTAATATGTTGTGTAAAGGTTTAATAAACACTTCTTTTTCTGAAAAAAATAGACTGCTCTTTTATACGTCAGGCTTTACAGGCTTGACATCTACTCGTATTCGAGGGAGCTTCAGGTTGGCTGCTGATTTTTTTCTGAATGAGTCTCTACTATTGCGTGACTGTCTCTATTAGTCATCTCTTCCACTCTGCTGGAGTCTCTCTCCGACAGCACCGTACCTCAGTCTGATCCCCCGCGGCGGCTCAACATGATGAAGACAGCGATGCAAAGGGTCATCGCTGAGGCACCCAAAAATAAACCAGAAAAGTCAAATGTAGACTGACCAGTGCTGCATCTGCGACTAGGTTTTTATAAAGGACATAATTTATGATTATTTTGTCCCAAGATTTTCTCTATTATTTCGTCTAACAGGATTAAAGTCACCGCGAAATCAAAATAGAATGCTCAAGTAGTTTTTTTCTAGTTTCATACTCTAGATCTGGAAAGGTTTGACAAGGCAAGAGATGCATTTTTCAAAGTAGCATGCATTAGAGCAAACATAATTCAAGCACACGAAACGTCCGCGGGCGGTTTGTAGGAGATCATTCGGTGAGCTGTACGTGACTCATGATTGGAGCATCGCTTGTGTAATGAACTGATGGCTAATGTGCTCTTCTCTTGTCTTTTTGATTCCTGGCATCATTGTGTAACCTTTTATGTGTTCATTTGAGGTTATGTGATCTAGTGTGGTTTAGATGGACTCTAGGATGGAGATATTGAGGTCAGATTACACACTAACCTTTGCAAAACCATGCAGCACATGGTGCCAAATGAGAACTTGTCTCTTGTCTCTTCTGGGGCCTGTACCATGAAGCCGGATTAGCTGGCTAGCCAGGTAAGTTTAAGTTTAGTATGCACCAATCCTGGGTTTTAGGTACCATGAACTTGGTTTGGCTTTTAGCAGTGCTCATCACCATAGTAACTTACGCTACACTGCTAGCCTGCTCCGGGGCAGGTTATGTTCTGGGTTAGAGATCTCAAAACGAAATTTGACCAATCAGCTTCCAGCAACGTGACACATGTCTGATGCAAATAAGCCACTCCCCCAGCTTCTCTTACTTCAAATTAAAGGACACTACATAATAAAACATTTTTTGAAAATAAAATCATCAGATTTTTTTTTTTAGATTATTATTTTTAGAATTACTTTATTATTTATATAATTATTATCCATCACACAAGCCAGTTTAGTTTAATAGTAATAAGCTTTTAAATTAATATAAACAGATAATATGCAGTATAAATAAGTAAACACGACTACATATGAGTTTACATTTTTAAGTGTTTCACCTATAGTGTTTATGTTATTTTAGTGTTATACTTAGAAATATTATCATCATTATAAAGTAACTTTACAGCTTACTTGCACATTATTTATTTATTTATTTTTTGTTTGTTTTTTAAGTTTTCCTCTTTCATTGATAGATTGTTTCATCTTGCTATGTAAATGTGTTTAAATTCTTACTCTCTCACTAGAAGTGAATGAAAGTTTAAAAGCATGTGATTGGCTGCTTATTGCTGATGTCACACTTTCATGTGCAGGTGCTACATTAACTCAGGATCAAGCCTGAGTTGACAGAGAAAGTTGATGTCTAGCTTCATGGTACCAACAAACCCAGATTGGAGTGGTTTGGTTTTGTCAACTCAAAACTAATCCTCTAACTCTGAGTTTGTTTAGCCACCATCATGGTACAGAGCCCTGGTAGATTTATTTATCTATTTATTTGCTTCTTTTTTTGCTTCTTACAGACCGACCGTCTATATACTCTTGTGCTGTTCTGATAAGTTTCATGTAAAAGTGTAACTAATTAAATTTCCAGTTGATTATTTTCTGTTTGTAGTAGACCTTTAATATCACATTTGCTTCCAGTTTTGACAACATACATTCTGAAAGGTATTTTCTTCCCTACATTTCCAACAATTTAAGTTGAGCCAAACTTTATAAAGTACAATCAAGTTTATATATATATATATATATATATATATATATATACATTTACATGTGGTATTTGTCTGTATTTGACTTATGATAAATAATGTATTGTTTAGTTTTTATATGGATGATTTCTTCTGTTCTCTTTCTATTTTAATTGATTTTTAAAAAATATTTTATTATCCTCTACCTCAGGGATCACCAAGTTTGGTCCTGGAGGGCCGGTGTCCTGCAGAATTTAGCTCCAATCCTAATCAAACACACCTGAAGTAGTTAATCAAGGTCTAACTTGAAACTTCCAGGCAGGTGTGTTGAGGCAAGCTGGAGCTAAACTCTGCAGGATACCGGCCCTTCAGGACCGAACTTGATGACCCCTGCATTAGAGTATTAGACCGTCTGCTTAATTAGCTCTAATACTTTATTTTGATGGCTCCTCAACATACTGACTAATATTACTAATATTCATGTAATTCTTAATATTATTAATAAGCAAGTAATTGGTGGTTATTCTTGATTGCAGGCAAAAAATTCAAAGCTGAAGCATATCCTTATTGAATTAATGTTTAAACAAACAAAAAATAGTTTTATAATTTTCACTTTAAAAATGTGGAAATACTGCACATATGAAAAGATTAAGTGGCCATAGATTTGATTAGCTTCCACCAAATGGACGAATATTTAACTTGGACACACAACCTTTGACGTGATATGGACTTTTCTCCTTAAATATAAATTTTTTAATTTTAATTTATTTTTTAAAAATCTTAAATTTTTATTTTTTATTGGTAAGTTTGGCTTAATGAAAAACCTTTAACATTTATAGAACCTTTCCATTCCACAAAAGATTCTTTACAGTTGAAAAGGATTCTTTTTAGATCATTCAGCTTTCTTTTAAACTGCCTCTATTATGGATTAAAAAAAAAAAAAAGAACTTCCATGCAGTGTATAACACGGCTCTAAATAAATAAAAACATCCTGCTAAGTTTTAAATCTGAAAATGCACTGTGTATAAAGTTATCGTCTCTCATTGAAACGAGTCGATTGCACAACGAGTCCCAAGGGTTTCATGTTGACCTCAAAGTAAAATATTAGCACATTGCCCCCAATTGTAGCGTGCACAGAACTGGGAAAACTTGATTTTTGCCTTGGTCTGTATGAAAATGCAAATGAATTCTTTACCTCTAGGTGCCACTTTTGGAGCGTTAATGCAAAAGAGGGGTTTGGAATCGTTTGGGAGTCGCTGAACAAATAAGCTCATAATAAATGCATATTATAAGAAAATTAAAGTGTTTCTGTGTGCATATCAACCTGTTGTTGGGGACTCCCCAAACCCAAAGATTTATCTTTCATAACTCACAATAGGGTCACTTTAAGAACTGATCATTGTAAGGTTCTTTGCTAATAAATTTGAAAAAGTCCTTAACAGCATAGCTGTAAAATATTTGTGTACCCTTAAATGTTTGCATTATTTTCTCTGCTGTCTGTAAGACCCATTAGATTTGGGTGATTTAGGGTTTCAGTTTGAAGCCAAGTCAAAATTGCTCTCTGGAGTCACTCCTATCATCTCTAAATGTGTTAGAATTGAGTTTAGCTCACTCTACTACACCTGCTGCTGCTGCCCCCTACTTCCTCTCAGCTGTGTCTTTTTCTTCCTCTTCTCATTTACGGAAATACCTGCTGATTTTCCTCTTCCTGGAGAGAGATGATGCAACGGCCCGTTCTTATTTATCACGCATGCGTGAATGTTAAGTTTACTGACAGCAATTAAAGAAGCGATGACAAAAAAAAACCCCAAAAACAAACATCTGTTCAGAACCGAGAGATGCTGACGGAGGGAATGAGACTGTCGACGTGACGAAGAACTGAGGCGACAAACACAAGTGTGAACAAGAGCTGTGAGAAGAAGCAGAAAAGTTTGAAAAAGAGACGGCAGAGGAAAAGTTTGTGCTGAGTTTACTCAGGTTTTATTTTTAACACCATCAGCAGGTGATTTTATCGTTTTACGGTGTGATATTATTATCAGGGTCCTCTCTTACCTCTTTCCCCGGTGCCGCTGGAGTTATTTTGCCTATTATCAGCTGGCAAAATTAACAAATTGGTTATGCATTCAAGGTTTCTCGACAGCGGTTCAGACGGAAGGGGGCAGTGTGGAGCTGCGCATCACATCCCGCTCTTGTTTACGGTCTCAAACCTTTGTGATGTTTGACTGAATTCCACTGCATTGCACTGAATGAAATGTTTACATAATGATTTAGAGTGTTTAAGCATCACGATAACTTTTCAGTAAAATGCTATTTAAAAAAAAAAATCAAAGCTGTAGAATTGTAAATGAGATTTCTTTAATATAAGCCTAGCACTTGTTTATTCTCAGATTAAAGAAAGATCAGCTACAAGTTTATTCAAGTCTGTTAAAGCATAAAAAAAAATCCCTGTCCTCTCACATCCTTAGAGTTTCAGAAGAGATCTCAGTGTCGCCAAGACACATTTCAGGAGCAGTGTTATTGTAGTAGCCTATTATTGAGATATATATTTTTATATATAAAAGTACATAAATATATTCTGACTTTATACATTTATTCCCTGTTTTAAAATGTTATTGCTTAAATAAAAAAAAAGAAAAAGAAATATATATATATATATATATATATATTTACATTTATATATTAATTACATTTTTTTTTAATTTAGTTCTTTATTTTTAACTAAACAAACATGGGAAATTATATAATTAAAAAAATAACTTCTTTTTTTTTAATATGCCTATTATTATTAAAATAATAATTAATTTTATTTGTATATTAGTTATTTTAGTACTTTTTATGTTTAACTAAACAAAGGTGGGAAACAATATAATATAAATATAATTATAATTATAAAAATAACTTATTTAAATATTAAAAAGATCTCATGAGCTCAAATAGTTCTCATCAGATTTATCAGATATTACATTAATTCACTTTATAGCTTCCTCACTGTATGACAACAACTGTCTTATTTGCGTCAGTTTTTCTAATTAATTCTAGGAGGAACATCAGAGATAAAGCTGATACCTAAACGAAACAGGAGAGTTTCATAATTTTCCTCTGGGCATATGAGAGGAAACCCAGAGGACAGTAACTCGTCAGACCGTTATTCCACACTAACACTAATTGAATACTTGACTGAAACAGCACAGTATCATGTAATTCGTGATGCTCTCATTCCTGCTTCTCCTCTAAGGTCATTTATGGGGTTTCCAGTGACGTGTTGGCTGATGGATGCGGGTCAAAAGGTCAGCCAATTTACCCGTTGTCATGGCAGCACAGAGGCTTCAACCACAGCGCTGGATGACAGGTAGACACATGGGTTCACTGCAGATGCGGGAGGTCGGAGGTCAATCATACAGTGGTAGGTGAGATGTTCTGCAGTGTCACATGCTAAAACTATTTCATACAATTTAAGCCATTTAAATAGTGTTTGGTCTGCTAATTGCAGGCTGTGAGCAGGAAGTCGACATCATATCATCTGAAAAGGGCTGGGTGTTTGTTTTGTGTTTCTCTGAACATTTGTTTTCTGTGTGTCGGTGTCTGACAGCAGCTTCGTCTTGCAGTTTTTCACTCATACCGATGGAACAAAGTCGTTTGTTGTTGGTTAAATCACTTTTATTGTTGAGACACCGTTAGCTCGGTGGGTTGTGGGGAGAAGAACAGGTAGAGCAGCAGATGCAGTGACTGTGAGAGTGAAAATGTTTTGTTTGGGGTTGTCTTTTGCCTGTGGTTCTCTCTTTCTCTCTTACACACACACACACACACACACACACACAAGGTGTTGCTTCTTCCTAAAGCAAATCCCATCTCATCACCTCCTACAAACACAGAATTTTCATCTCATTCTTTGTCTCTGTGTCTCGCTTTGTTTCTTTTCTCTAACTGTTTTTCCCTTCTTTTCAATATAGCTAACTCTCCTAAAGATTAACTGATATAAAAATGAAACCGATCATTAGTTTTTCACTGCAAGGTCATTCCAAACTCCTTAAGTAAACATATGTTGACAAAATCGAACAAAAATTAGTGTCAGTACAAAAAGTTTAAATTCAGTAACATTTTTGAAAAGCGGTTTTCTATTCACATCAACATTAAATTTATTTGATCCAAAAAATAGTAATTTTGTGAAATGTTGACATTTAAATGACCTGATTTCTTCCTCGTCATTATTATCATTGTTGAAAACAATTGTGCTGCTTCATGTTTTTGTGGAAACAACAATGCAATATTTGAGGATAATTATTTTCTATGATGAATAAGTTCAAAAGAACAAGTTTCAAATTTATTTCAAATGTGTCTTTTGTAATATTACAAATGTCTTTACTGTATATTTCGATTAACTGAACGCAGCCTTGCTGAAAAAAATAAAATAAATAAAATTACAACACTTGGAATCTGCAAAAAATTACAAAAATATGACTCTGATTGCAGTCGGTTGCTTAAATACATATAAAACCAAATTCATAGACAAAGTTTACACTACAATCTTTCTTGATTATGATATTTTTAAATATTTTTATATATAGTTGCAAAAGTTTGGGGTCAGTAAGATATTTAATGTTTTTGAAAGAAGTGCTCAGCCACGTGCTCATGCTCACCAAGGCTTTGTTTACTTGACAAAAAATACAGTCAACTTTACACTTCCAGTGATGACGTCTTTCTTGATTATAATGGGAATAGTGTTTTGCAAGATTTCAAGATTTCAGATGTTAGTTACTGAAAGTCAGAGCCGGTCTGCAGATCTGAGTTGATCGATTTGATAGAAAATCACACTTTAAATTAGGTGGCCTTAACTACCATATACTTACATTCAAATAAATTAATTATATAGTAAAATGCACTATAGGCGTACATACATGTTTTTACATTGTACTTATATTTTAAAAATACCTATACGTCTTTACATCTGTAATTACATTTATAGCCATCCCCAGCCTTAAACCTACCCAAACCACCAAACATGTCCCTAACCTTACATTGTACTTATTTTTTGATGTAAGTAAATAGTAGTTAAGGCCACCTAATATAAAGTGTGTCTGAAAATCACCTAGTGCATGATGGTCAAAGAATCCATTTTTTTGGTCTTTTTTAGCTTAGACTATGATTCCATCTAGTAACGAGAAATATTACAACATGCAGTAAACAGTAAAACAGTTTGCACTTCAAACCAATGGGTTAAGATAATACATGAAAATAATATGGTAAGACACACCAAATGAGTGGTTTCGTACAGCTAAAAAATAGCTGGAAGCGAATAAGACCAGAACCAAAGCCTGATTAAATTTACAAATGGCCACACCCATTTTTATGAGAAGGGGATTTTTTCATTTGTCTCCTAGCAACAAGTTCTGTGGTAGTTTGTAATTAGTGTATGATGGCCAGTTTTCTTCTGTGACTGTGGGTAGTGTGCGATCTGTTACATTTTTGAAAGTAGTTGTGTAGTCTATTCCAGCCTTTAATAATGTTCTGTTCCTGTTCTGAACTCTATTATCATAGCATTAATTATACTGTTCATGTCCAGCAGGTTTTAGGGTTCAGTGTGGAGGTGATTTTTTAAAAATAATTTGTCATTTTTTTTGACATGGTGAATGTCACTGCAGTCATAACCGCCTCTCATCTCTCATTCGGGCCGTGTCACGCAGTCCTCCTGTGCCCTATGGCCCTCTCGTCTCGCTCGGCCTCATTTTCTGGAAGATATAACCAGCAGGGGGTGTTTGAAGAGGCTTCATCTGTTTCACCAGTGTTATTTGGCATCTTAATATAATGTGCTTGTCTCTGTCCAAGACTCATCAAAGAGAAAATCAAAACAGCTCGCTTTTATCTCTGTCCGGGTGTCTGAGAAAGACACGGAACAGTTTGCGTTTATGTAAATGAAAGTCTGTCTGTCTGCCTGCATGTATGTCTGTGCGTCTGCGTCGGAGGCTCGCGCTCATCAAAGACCATCTCAAACCAATTCGCCGGGGTGCTGAAAAAGAGTCTGGGAATGATAAAAGCTTCATTAGTAGCTGCTCTTGTTTTATCAAAGCTGGCTGTGTGTTTGTGTGTTCACTTCCTCCCTGTGATGCTGAAATGCATGTTGCTTTCCTCCAAAGGAAACAATACATATTCTGCGGCGTAATGAACTCAAGTTCAACTCCATGAATGCACACAAACACAAACGCTGGCTTTAATAGCGCAAGTTATCTCAGAATACACAGGAGGCAGAAACAGTTTTAGCTCAGTGGTTTGGGGTCATTTGTCAAAGGAAATGCTACTTTTCTGATTGGCCAGCTGTGTCAAGTCAAGTCAAGTCACTTTTATTTCTATAGCGCTTTTAACAATACAGATTGTAGCAAAGCACTGAACATTATCAAA
>JAUCMS010000045.1:18249178-18265092 GCA_032357445.1 Enteromius radiatus
TTGGATGGGTTAAATGCAGAGCACAAATTCCTAGTATGGGCAACCATACCTGGCCACATGTCATGTCCTTTCCTTTTCAAATGCCTGGTTTGTAATGTGTTTTATTGTTTTGGTGTCACAGTGCTGGAACACAGCATCAGGTTATGGTAAGATTTCTGTCTCTTGTGGTACTCGTCCAATCACAGTGCACTGGATAGCTGGCCAATCAGAGCACACCTCGCTTTTTTAGAACAATGAGCTTTGTACATATCTACCCGTTTCAGGAGGCGGGGCTTAGAGGAGAAATTAAAATGTACAGCATGTGGAAAATATGTGTTTTTTGCACCTTAAACCATAAACACATCACCTTTTTGACTTTACTAGCTCTCTTTAATAGTCCGGCGATGTGGCGAATACATGTAGTGCCATATGCTGATTTAATTAACATGAGGTTTTTTTTTTTTTTTATTAAATTTATAAAAATTCCACAATAATGTGTAACAAAAAAAAATACCTGTAACAGGTCACAATATTTAAATTATGTTTTTAAATTATTTTATTTTATTAATTATTATAATTTTTGTATACATTTTTCATCATTTATTCAACTGAAATTCAAGAACAAAGTGTAAGGAAATCTTCTTTTTTTTTGGCTTAGTTCACTTAAATTGTCCAACGGTTTTGGTCTATATATTATTAAAATTACAAATATTCAATGAAGTCTCTCTGTTAATACAAGGTCATAACAGCTTCATGCACAATTATCAATAAAATCTATACTGAAATGTGGTCTGCATTTTTTGCCCTATATTTAATACAATATTATTAAAAAATAAATTCAGCCCTGTGCATAGCTTTAAACATAAAGTTTCCCAAACATAAGTTATCCAAAAGATCTAAGCGGTGCTTTTCATAGTCAGTAAGTGCTTGTGATATCTTCAGTGTAGTTTCATGGACGTGCTGGTTATTACGGTGTGTTTAATAAGAGTGTTTTTGGGAGCGTGTTTGATAGCTGCTGCGATCCCACTGCGGACCCCGTCGCTGCTGCTCTCACAATGAACAAGGTTGCTAAGATACGCTGGGCTTATATTAGATTATCTTATCTGCTGTTACTATATTTTCCCCAGCACCGTGAAACCTTTATTAATTTGGAAATTTACCCAGCTTTGGAATTAAGAAGCTGCTATGTGTACAGCAACGCTCTCTCTCTCTCTCAGCTGGACTGCTGGGTGCAGCATCCAGAACTCCCTCAGGTTTAATGTCGGCCCCTCCTTTGTACAAAGCCTGGCTTGATAAACAGCAGTAAGCCGCTGTAATCTACATCCCAGGGGCCTCTGTCTCCATTTGATACCCCACTAACCAATAAGACATGTAAGCAAATGAAGCAATGATGTCATCTCCTTCTGAAACCATTGGTAGAGCGCTGATATGGAAAGCCAACGAAGCCAAAAGCCATTAACGGAAAGCGTAAAATTTTATTGTGTAAATGTGGCAATTTTGAATGCGTTTCTTTGGTATGTGTAGACACACCATTTAGCTGTATTAAAGCGTCTGTTTTTGCTTCTTTATTATGTGTAAAGAAACACAGCTTTAACGCGTTTCAACAACAAATTTGAAAAACATGTCTTTAAGAAGTACTTTAATAGGTTGGTATATTAACATTATTTCAGTTAAGGAAATTACAGTATTTAACTTACAGTTTAATACTGTAAATTTAAATTTAAATTACAGTCATTTATATAGGTTGGCTATAGTTTTTCACATTTATTTTCTAAATTTCTGATAAATTGACAAATTGAATTTGTTGTGGAGTGGAAAAAACTAAAATAGCCTGTGTTTATTATAATCTTATTAAACATTTTCTGTCGTCATTAGGCCTATTTCTGAATTAAATAATAAAACGTGACTAATACATAACTAGCATATTTTAACCATGCAGCAAACCTTTTAAAATAATTTGATAAATTACTGAAATAAACAAATAAATTACTTTTACAACTGCTTATGTTAATCGGTCAAAATTATTGTCGGCAGGTTAACGATTAACCGTTCTCTAATGAAAACATATTTTTTCTTTCTTTAATTTATCCTTTATCAGTTGTTATCTACTTTGCCTCGATAAATGTGGCTGCTGTGCATGTTGTCGCATTCTCACAAAAAAGCATGCTTTCCATTTAAAGACTTTTGGCCCCATCTGCCTTCCATACACTACGGCCATTACCCCCATGTTTGTTATGTTTATTGTGCCAGTTCTTTGTGTTTATTTAGAATGAGGTGAGAAAAACCTTGCTCCCAGAGGAATGCATATTTCCTCATAATTAATGCACAAGAGGCCACATTAATGTATTTTATCGTTAAACACACATTATTGTTAGGATTAGCTCTTTATTTAATGGCACTGTGCGTACATCTCTTACAATGTGAGCGGAAACTAATCTGCTAGAGTTCTAAAATATTATTCAAATGACTGTTTCAAAGTTAATTTAACAAATGTAATACACATAATATAATACCTGAATGTTTTTATGCTGCTGAAAAGAAACATAATTCTTACTTGTTGCAAAATGTATCCATTATCCATGCAGGTATAGTCTATTAAATTCAACTACATGAACATACAGAGATATTCTAAACGTTATTATGAATGTATGCATTGTGAAAAGCACTAAATAAATTTGATTACTATTGATATTATGAAAAAAGGTCATATGAAATATGCAAGCATGCAACATTTCAACCAGTAGTATGCTACACTGTTGTCACATGACCTCGTTATTATATTATCCCTTAGGACTCATTTTGCATTTTTAATCTAATGTCAATTTTAAGTTTTGCCAACAAATAATCAAAACATAAATGTTATTCATCGCTAATCGAGCTAATCAAGAGTCACTGCACATTTTTGCCAAAAGTAATAAGCAATATGCATGGTGTTTAATGTACACCAGTATTATTTTAATATCATTAATATACGGTTTTGTTGATACTTTGAATTAGATTTTATTGTGAGAATTTCTGAAATTCTTAATAATTTAGTTTTTTGTTTTGTTTTGCTTTGTTTCTGTCATTTTTATTATTATGTTTAAATGTTTATATATATTTTATTATATCTTTTTTGTATTTATTTTATTTTTTATAGGCCTTTGCTTGATTTCAGTTAACACATTTATTTCTTTGGTTTTAGTAATATTTTTATTAATTTTGTGGTTTTTATTTTTAACATTTCTTTATAGTCTATAGCAATTTTTATAAATTGTTGGGTTTTTTTTTTTTGTTATTTTGGTACAAAATAAAATGAGGAACGATGCCTTGACAACTAAATTTAATAAAATAAGTAAAGGTGTATATTTTATTTTAATTCATTTAACAAGTTAACATTTTGTGTCAAGTAATGAAAAGTTTTAGTTAATGATAATAGCCCTTATCGTGCATTACAATCAGCCTGTCCTCCAACAAAAGATGACTCTATAGGTCGTTTTGTAAGTACCGTATTACGACCTATATTTAGGTTTTAAAGGTAAGTGCCCTCTATTGGTGGTAAAAATAATGACAGTGTTGTATTGCATCTGCGAGTTTTGTTTAAATGCAGTATGTGATCTTTCCACACTGTGATTAAAACCTATTTTAGTAGGTGTAATTTGCAGGAATGAGCACACTAACCCAGCCCTAAACCTACCCGTTACAAAAAGGCAGCAAAATCATGTTTCATAGGGATTCAGTAGCGCATACATCCCCTGGGTTCAAACCCACGATCACATGATCACGTCTCGTCTTATAACACATCGCTCTACAACCTGAGCTACACCAACCCTGAATCACATGACCAATAAAATGGTACAAAACATTAATATGCAAATGTTCTGTTGCCGATAGGAGCGCAATTGTTGTATACGCTCTGATGGGTCGTATTCTATTATAGTAACGACCTATACAAGCGGATTAGTTGGAGGACATGTTGATTACAATTCATATAGTGTGAGAACTCGCTATTATGAATATCAAGGCAACCTTTTCCATCTACTTGAAACTGCTATAAAATATCGCTACTATCCTAAGGATTCATACATTGCACTGGTCAGGAACAAAAGCGTGTAAGAAGCTCATTTAAGGATCCTGTCACTTTAACTGCAGTCAGAAGCGCAGAGAAAGCCATTGTTCGTCCATTTTCCCGCAGGACGCCGTTGTTTCCCGCAGGATTACCTGTCATTCAGCTCTTTTGCGGCGACATTCATATATTATATGCTTTCTTGCTCTGGGTTCAGTATTGATGAATTAATCTATTCCTAATTATCTCATTGAGAGCTTCGATCGGCTCGTTTCCTGTTGCTTTGGTCCTGTGTGCTGATCATGTTTCCCTCGCCTTAGCACATGTCAACCCAGTGCTGCCACTCTTGAAGGAAATGTGAGAAGTAACGAGGCATGACCTCGTGAAGAATTAGCATAATGCAATTAACAGCAATCTGACATTAATACACGCAGACGAACACTTGCTTGTTTCTGGTGGGACAGGCATTCATTCAAGATTGAAGATTTGCCTGATGATGGTCTTTAGTGTGTTTCTAGTCTGGGACTGACAGTACTTGGAGCCACACACTGAAAAATCCCTCAAAAATTGTTATTAAAGAAACTTCATTTGAAGATTTCATTTGTTTTATTTCCAAATATTTTATTTTTTTATGTATTCCTTAAAAAGTGTATTATTATTATTATTATTATTACTATTATTACCCTGTGAAGTTTCCATATGACGTTACAGCATATATTTTTAATTGATTCATGAACAATTTGCCAAATACCATGATATTAAACCATAAATTCCATTTTTATTCTAATTTGCGATCCTGTCCTGGGTTTTCCATATTACAGCAAACACTGTTTTCCAAAACAAATCCAGTTTCTTCAGCTAATATGTGCTACGGCTAGAGACAGTAAATAGTTTTTCTAATACTCATTTATGCATTATATGGTTCGTGCATTGTGTGAATCGCTGCATATGGTCTGTCAAGTGTGCTTCCTATGAAGTGTAGCGCTCTCTGTCCTCATTCAGACTGATAACAGTGATCAGGGCAGATGAGGGTCGGGTCAAAGGTCAGGCTCTCCATCTTGTCCTTGTTGCAGTACAGATGGAGAAGCAGCAGGACTGCATTTACTGCAGCGTTCGCATTGGGCCTCTGGACCTGTTCCCTGTCCCAGAGCCATACCGCACGGCCTTAACTGAAGCCCAAAACAGCGTGCTCTGATTACTAATTTGACATTTAGCTAATGCTTTTTAACCAGACAGACTTTACACCCTGTCCCAAAAAAAATCAAGGCACGATCTGTCTGTTCACACTCAATCAGAAAAGCTGTGCTGTGGTTAGAGATGCTCACATCTGCTTTAGTGTTTTCTACAGTACTACTAAAAAGTTTAAACAATACAGTAAAATACAGTAAAATTTGTAAGTATCATTGCCATTTAAAATAACTCTTTCCTAAGTGAATATATTATAAAATTGAGTTTCTGGAATAGAAAAACTGGATTTTTTTTTTCCTGTTAATACGTATATAATATATATTGATGTATGTATTGTTTATCATATTGCTGGACCTGTGCAGTTCAAGGCAATAATAATAAATCGATAGGCTACACTTTTATGTCTTTATATACAATATAATGCATTATTTAGATAGTCATAATGTACTTTGCAATGTGCAATATCTTTCCATAAATAATTGTAACCCAATTTAAAATGCATTATAATATGTGGTGATTCTCTGATAAAGCTAAACTATTTTTGTTTTATTTTTGTCATTTTTTTTAATGCATTAAAAATGTAGAAAGTGAATAAATTAGTATTTTAATGTATTGGTCATAACTATTTATGAGCTCGTACTATGCATTGCAAGGTGCATTACAAAATAATAGTCTGAAAGCATTGTGTTGTTGTGATTGGGCATCTAAATGACATGCACTAAATATCAGTTTGTGCTTCATGGAGTATTTAAAGATCTGAACTATGGTGCAGGATAGAGAGCATGACTGTCCTGAAGCGAGGAAAGAGTGAAGATATCATGGACCACATTGAGCTCCTTGCGCTGGGATGGAAACGTTCTCTCGTTCTCTCTTGTTCAGTAGCTCATATCGCTCTGTGTCTTGCACTGGCTGCATTAACATTCCTTTGAAGCCTGATTCCAGTGCAGATCATCATCTTCCTCAGCATCTTTATCTGTCTCTCCTGATCTGCTGTTTGAACTCTCTCTTTAGCTCAGAGTCGTAATGAAGGCTGCCTGTGCAATCCAATGCATTCTTTAAACCCAACATGAAACCAAAATCTACTTTCGTAATGCATATTTCTCTTCTTATCGTGAAGGGTTTGGTGCATGTCGTGCCAAAAATAAACAGGACGTTGCCGTGTGTCTCCTGAAGTGGGTTAACAGAATGAATCTGACCTCAACGCAGATCGTGTGTTTGAGCTGTACAAAAAAGACAGCTTTTCCCTCTTTTTTTCTCTCTTTTTTTTTTTTTGCTCTCTTTCTCTTGATCTTTTCTTTCATCATGGGTTGGTGCATTACCTCTCTAGGGACTGGCCTGGTTTGAAGAGCTCTTTGACTCTCTCACTCTTTTTCTTTTGCTTGTGTCACAATGATGACTCATGGACCATTACTAAATGCTCATTGGATGCAGCAGTTTAGTGTGTGTATTTAAATACAGTAAAAACTCAAAAATTATTTTTGACTTGTTCAGATGCAACCAAGAATGCATAGGCAAGAAGAAATGTTGGTAACACTTTAGAATAGGGAAGACTAATTCACTAATAATAATAATACATTTCTAATTTGCTGCTTATTAATAGTTTAGTCATTTAAGTTTATGTATTGGCTAGGATTAGGAATGTAGAATAAGACATTAATATGTGCTTAATTACTACGAAATAAATGTCGAATATTTTAAGAGACCCTAAAATAAATTGTTATCAACATTTCTTTCTTCCTTCAGTTTTTTATTAACTTTAAATGAAACTTAACTTTAGTATGTTCTTAACTTTTAATTAAATTAAAAAAAACCTGTTTTCATTTATATTTATATAATGTTTTTATATTCATTTGCTTCCTAAAAGTATTGTCTAATAAAAGCAGTTTGTTTATTTGAGTTATCCTAATTATTTTTAGCTTGAAAATATTTAAATTGTCATTGACTAACTTTTAGAATTAAAAGGCAAATTCAAATTCATTTCTGATGTAGCAAAAAGCTTTAACAAACTACAGATAACAGACATTTTTCTTGCATTTCAGTCTCTTAAATGCAATTTTGTGTCCTTTCTCTGAAATATGGCTGGTTGTGTTAAAATTTATTGCATTTGTCTATTTGTGTATGTGTATATATATATATAAATTAAAATGTGATTTATTTCTGTTAGCATCTGTTAGCTTCTCTTCAGTCTTCAGAGTCACACCATCTTTCAGAAATCATTCTAATATGCTGATTTTCTGCTCCAGAAACATTATTGTTATTATCAGTATTTTGTGGAAACCAGGGTCCTTTAGCGAATAGACTAGAGCTTTTATTTGAATCAGAGCTCTTATCTGTAATGCGGTGTGTGTTTATAACATGTATCTGCTCTCTCTGTTTGTGTTGCAGTAAGCGACAGCTGCTTTCACAATCACACCGAGGACCGCAGCGGGATCAACCTCAAAGATCTCGTGCACGACCCTTCCTTGTGAGTGACCGTCACTACATGCGCACACATTTTACACTTACTAGATGTTTCATGCTGCATGACTTCAGTGGCCTCATGTGATGAGATGTTCACGTCATGCTAATCACTGAACGCTTGTCAGGAGTTCAGGCTGTTTAACAGTGGCCTGTAGTTTTACATGCAAAACATGTGCTCGCGTTGAACCCTTGATGGATATTAATGTCAGAAGGACTCATTGTCACGGTCACACTGCGCTGTAATGAAGTGTCATCGCTCATGTCGCTGTACGTGAATGAAATGTGTGTGGGGCATATCAAACAGACTAATGCATGCAAAAAATCCCTTCATTTTATTATTTATTTACATTTTTGAAGTTTACTGCTGTTTCTGGGTGAAATTTGTTTTAAAATAAATCCTTTTTCTTAACATAGAGCATTAAACTCTTGTTTAATATAATATATAATCCATTGCAGTTGAAAAAAAAAAAAACGGGCTATGATATTATTTGTGAATATATTTTTTTTATTCCTGGATGCATCAGCAGAAAACACTTTATACAGACAGTTATTATTTTTATTTTTTCTTTAGCGTAATCTATGCTGACCAGCAGCATTTAGTAAAGGATGTTTTATACAAATATAAGGATTCATTCATGCACATATATATATTTCCACTCTGAAAACGCACATTTTATGCTTTAAAATAATGTACATTATTAAAATTTTTGTAATAAACGGATATTACACACTAAAATGAGCAATCATGTCATTTTAAACATGTATAGCTTTATTCTTTACAACAAGTTTAAAACTTTGATGCATTTAGGTGAACCTCATTTTTCATCCCAAATTAAAAAAATAAAAATAAAAAAATCAATAATTTAAATAAAAATTTTAAGTAATTTTTAAGAGCAAACATTGCAATTTTTGGCTTATTTATGAATTATGTTAAATTGCTTAAACATAGTTGCATTATAACTGGTTAGCACGACTAGACAGACTTACTGATGAAATATAACCAAAAATAAGTGTCCGTGATATTTTGTGACTTTCTTTACAAAAAAAAAGTAGTTCATATGATTTCAGCACCATATTTAATGTCTTCTAAAGTCAAACTGTCTGATGCTTTTGTGCGAGGAGCAGGCTGACATTTGAGCCATAACATATTGAAAATTGTCCTCGCGGTTTGCAATAGTCCACAAATCCTAAGGATTACTTTTATAATCGTTTTTATGGTGTTTTTTTGCTAATTCTAATAGCTGTTTTAGTAGATAGCCTACCTTAAAACATCATTCAGAGACTCTGTAAAAAAGAAAGTTATATGGATTCATAATGACATGATGGAAAGTAAGTGATGACAGGGTATTCATTTTTTGGGAGAACTGTCACTTTAAGACGGCGAGCCTGCTGAGAACACTAATGAATGCAGGAGGAAGTGTTTGGACGAGCTGCCAGGTGGTTTTGGGCAGAGCGAGATGAAGGCGATGTGTGTTAAGTGTGAACGCTGTGGGACAGACAGCTATCAGACGGGGACGGGCTTGTTGTCCTCACGCGACGGCAGTTGTAACATCCGCTGTCAGTCGTGCTAATTGGTGCTGCTAAAAATAGGCAGTGAATAAATCAGATCGGTGACATGCAGATCGTCTTGCTCTGACCCTTGTTAGAAAGCCAGACAGAAAGAGTTCAGTTGACCTTGGGCATGCTGGGAGAATTAAATCCTGTCCTACTTGGGTGAATCTCATTTTTTTTACCCCAAAGTGTGAAGGGAAAAATTCATGTTTTGCATAATGAGCATTTTTAAGAATATTTTGCAATCATTGCAATTAAGTATGTTTTTAAAATAATATTTTCATTTATTAATGAAATGTTGAATTGTTCAAAAAGGGTTTGCACTTCAGCATATCTTTCAATTAAATTCTCAAAATATTAATTTTTGTTTATTAATCATGTTAAATTGCTCAGCCATGTTTTGCACTTATATAGTTAAGATTTATTAAATTAAGTTCTCAACATAAAATAGTATGTAATATAGTATAGTAATATATATATATATATATATTTGTGAAATGTTTAATTGCTAAAAAAAATGTTTGGATTTATTGTATAAATAAGCACATTTTTAATAAATTCACAAATTATAAAATAAAAATTGTATTTGTAAACTGTAAAATGTTCAAATATGTTTCGCAACTATATAGTTAAGATTTATTTCGAAAGATATAAATCGCTTTCTTTATTAAGAATGTTTTAATTGTGGTTTACAATTTTTGTAAAATTAAACAATTTTGTAATACAATTCTCAAAACATTTTTTGTTTTGTTTTTAATATAATCTTCAATTTATTATTTTACATTTATTGTACAGTTAAGCATTTTATTACATTTTCAAACTAGTAATATTTTTCTTTATTAATCAAATGCTAAACTGGTTAAAACAGTTTGCGATTATAATTAAGTGCATTAAGCTCTCAAAATTAGCATTTTTTTTATTAATGAAATAAATTTTGCTCTTATTGTATAACTGGGCACGTTTCTTTAAATAAGTTGTCAAACTAGTTTAGTAATAAAATTGTTCAAACATATATTGTACTAATCATACAATGCTCCATCCATCCTTCAGATGTTTTGTGAAGGTTTTCAGGTAGTGTCCCAGCGAGGGTCTCTGCGTCCTCCAGCAGTGTTTTAAAATGCGCCCAAAGCTATCGTTCAGCACAAAGGCGCTCTATTATTAATTAAATCACAGCAGCAGATGGCCTTGGTTTGGGAGCCCATCCAGAATTGAAGTCAGCCCGTAAAGCTGGGTCACAGATGTGTGCAGCAGGATGCGTTCTCCGCTCTCTGTCTTTCTTTATTCATACCCCGAGGAACGCAGCGAGGCCAGGAATGATGATTTTAAGTGTGGCAGGGTCCATATGACAGCAGGGTTCGATTAAACACTCATAACTCTTCCATTAGACTGAGAAAGACTCGGCTGGAGATCACGGCACCGCGAAGAGAAAAACGCAACTCTTAAACCGTGCCAGAAATATCACTGGACTCCAAGGGAGGATGTCAGTCCCTTTGAATGTTTTACAGCTTTTGTTTTTTTCATTATAGGCAGCTCTGTTTTCTAGACATTTCTATAAATGGACTTATTAATATATAAATGTCGTTGGAAAGCATGCTTATGTTCACAATATCAGTATTCACAGACCATTTTAACTTTTTAAGTTAAAATTTTAATTTCCCATTTGAACATTTTCAAAAAGTTATATAAGTAGGTATTCTATAACATTCTATAAGTAAAGCCTCTATATATATATATATATATATATATATATATATATATTTCTATTCCGTATTGGAAAAAATACAATGTGGAAAAGTACTATTTTTAAGTGCTATTTAGTATGTAGAAGTCATAAAGTTGGCAAATACAGTAAACAAATCCATGCTAGAGGTTGACCAATACTGAATTTTACCGATACAATAGCTAGGTTGGACCGCACTTGCCGATAACCGATTAATCAACCGATAGTTTTTAAAATGGATACTGGATAAAAATATTTTTTTAAAAACATAACACTCCATTTAAAATAGTACTGAACTTTACAAAAAAAAAAACAACAACAAAAGGAGGTGGAGATTTTCCTCAGAAATTCTGTGTTGTGTATACATAACTATAGTTATCAAATGAAGGCATAAAACATCTTTAAATTAATTAAATTTAACTTTATTTTCGCAAACAAAAGGGATTAAAATTAAAATATGGAAGAAATGTTGTTTGATCATCACTTTAAAAATAACGTTTTTTTGTATTGTTTTAATCATTGTAGTAGTAGCCGAGTAAACCGAACTTTTATTTTGAAGGGTTTCCGCGAATAGCTGTGTGACGCTAGTTTTGCTCAAATGAAACGGTAAGCTCAGCTCATGAAGTGCAGAGCAGTTCTGAAGATGTCGTTCGTGTGTTTATGTCCTTAGTTAGTGAGCCGCAGACTGAATCACCACAAGCGGCACGCGCTGCTGTGTGTGTGTGTAGTAAACAAACCCCGCGTCTCCGTGTGCATCTGAAATGTCAGTGAGTTTGGGTTATTTGGCTTTTGTAAGACCTTTGAAATAGAGCTGCACAATTAATCGTTAAAAGACTCGACCCCTCCCACCCATATTAATCCAGTATTTATACGATTTGGCCAATTATATTTTCAAGGACAGGAGACAAGCATAACTCCTCTGATAACCTAGTTATTGTTTAGGGGTAAATCTTTAAAATAAAAAAGTTCTCCAGAATCGTGATCTTTATTATAAGCAAAAAAAAATTGTGATTCTCATTTTATCCAGAATCGTGCAGCTCTACTTTGAAATAATAGAAACTATTTGGCGAAGTGATATAGAACTGTGATGCGGTCAAAGAGCTGCCTGGAACTACGTTCGCCGTGAGGTTGTTTGAAAATAATTGCACACCTCAGAACATTCGTCAGCCAATCAGATTCAAGCATTCAACCCGTAGTGTAAATAATGGTAGGCCTAATCAATTCAAATTTTTGGCATCTCTTTCTTGGCTCATCTTTTGTTGATACTGCAACCTACTGTAGGCTCATTGGAAATATGTGCCTCTTCATACATTTGTGCAAAACTGAAAAAGCATACCTATACACATGAACCGCTGCGGTTTCCAGTTGAAATGGTCACAAGAAGTAGTAAAACTCCCACAACTTGTATTCCTTTTCCCACAAAAGTGTGATTTACAGGTACGTTTTTGATTAATAAATGCTAATTTTCACACAATTAGTTGCAGAATGTTATGACTTTTTAAACCTCCTGCACGATTTAAAACCGGATACTTTTGAACGTTGTTTTCACGTATACAGCTTCATGCGTATGAGTTTTCCAGTTCAGTAGGTTTACTTGGTAGCTCACGTGATACGGGGTTGTGTTGAAAAGCACCGGTTCGAATCCTGTGTAAAACAGTTTGACTAAACAGCTCAAATCAGTGTAAAGAAGTTGAAATTTCTAAATTATTTTTGCATTTGTTAACACTATCGGGTAGGTTTAGGTTTGGTTTAGGGGATATTTCCAACATGATAGAGTATTAGCGACACTCCCTGGATATGTGAATTCTGAACGGCCGCAAAAAGCACCTCAAGCAGCTTTATAAAACACTGCAATATGTATCTGTACCAACATAATACAAACGTAAGGTACATAGTTACGGGTTTTCCGAAATGTATGTAGAGGCACATATTTCCAATGAGCCTGGGTTTACTGCCAAAAGTATATATATATATATATATATATATATAATTTGTACAACAGATATTATTTCTGAGGGTGAAGAACATTTTAATAGTCTAAAGAACCTCCACTTTAAAGAACCTTTTCTGGAATGATAAGGGCTTCATGGTAGGTTCATCAACTGTAAAAAAAACAAACAAAAAAAAACACTTTAATTTCAAGACTGTAACACACTGTTAATTTCTGTGCATACTGTTTTACATACTATTTTTGTGATGCTCTTTCTTTTGCTCTGTAGTTTAGTTTCCATCTCACTTCCTGTTTGCTCATCTATATAGCCTCTAGAACCTCTGGAAATGATTTTGCTCCCATAATGTTTCATTTTTAGACCAGCACACCCCAGGACTAATGATTTTCTCACTCTGACACTTAATAATCTCCAGTTGGAGTCTCACAAAGCAATTTAACTCGTAAGCATTTTTCCACAGGGCCAAAATGTAATATCATTTGAATTGCATCTAGACTCTGTATTCTTGTGCTCGATGTTTATAAGTTCATACTTCTAAATCACTCACTGATGTTTAAAGTTGGATTTACTTCAAAACACTGTTTTCACTGTTTGCTAATTTACAAAGAAACATGTTAAATTTCACCACAGATCCAATATGACATGTCAAGATGCAGTTTTGTTCTTTTTGGAGCTTAAAAAAATAAGTGAGTGAACAGATAATGATTAAGTATTATTTTAGGTTAACTTGCGCTGTACATTATTGAGGGAGACGCTGAAATGAAAGCGCAGGTATTTGACAGAACTGGCTCCTGTTAAACACATTAAGCAGAATTATCCTCAAGCATGTTCTGTTGTTATTGTTAATTAAACTCAATGAGTTTTCCACACGTTCAGGACGGAGACACTCACTCTGGGCCCAAACCATGTGTCTACCTGTGTCAGAGTCACAAAACGAAGCGTCTAGCATCATGAATGCTCTGAGAGAAAGAGAGAGGGACAGTCGCTGCCACCAGAGGCTGTAGTCTGAAGTGGTTTCCTTGGAAACGGAAGAAGAGATCCTAAGTTATTTGCTATCAGTATAATGTTATTTATGCAAAGAGTGAACCCAGTAACACTCCAGGGTTACCGTGTTTTACCTAATCAAAATTATTGCAATGAAAGAAAAATTTCAATGAATAATGTAGATCTGTCTATATATAATGTTTGTATTCTCTGTATATTCTAATATGAATTCATGGTTATTATAAGGAGAAATATAGAAAATAAAAGTAAAATATAGAAAATGGATGAATGAATGTTCATGTAATGTGGCAGCTGAAAAAAAAAGCAAAACCAATATAACTTTAATTACTTATCAATTAGTAAATATTGTTCAAATTATAATTAACATTTAATAATCATTTTTATTTTACCATTTTTTTTATTTATCATTAAAGACATTTTTTACATTTATATACAAATTATCATATACATGTTCATGTATCAATTACATGTAGTTAATACAATGCTAATTAAAATGAGATGCAGTGGTTGCATTTTCCATCAATTCATATCAAATCTTTTAGTATATGAGTATTAACAAAGCTTGAAAGAGTACATTTGATTTAATCATTTTTATATACTTACTGTATATAAACTTTATTATGGTCTGTGATGAAAGTGTGTGTAGGTCATTTTACAGGTGTCGTGTGTGTGTGTGTGTGAGAGAGAGAGAGCTGTCACAAGGAAACATGATGCTATAGTTTACTAAAAATAACATGGACATAAAAAGGGGGAAAAAAAGCGAGAAGGAAAAAGAAACCTTACATAAGACCTGTCTGCTGCTCTACACCTCCTGCCTCAAGTGCTTTTCTCCTTTCTCTCTCTCCTTTCTCATACACACACACACCATCTCTCTCTGTTTGTCCTAATTCTTGATTTGGCCACAGGATGGCACCATCCAATAGAAAAAAAGCTTTATTTCTACAAACACATTATCTTTATGGTCCTAAAGATTTTCTTCTAATAGTAATGTGATCTTGTTTTTCAGGCTTGGAGGAACCATCTCAGCTTACAAAATCGTCCCTGATGAAATTGATGAGATCAAGGTATGGGAACAAGAAAATAAAATGGTTTTATAAAAAAATATCGTATATAAAGCAGCCTAAAAACACACCACTGTTTAAAAGATGGGCATCCGTGAGATTCTTTTAAAAGACTTTTATTCAGTGAGGAAATGCTAAATTGATCAAAAGTGACAGCAAAGAAATTTATAATGTAAAAAAAAGATTTTAAAATTGTAATAATATTTGATGTTTACCGGTTTGCTGTATTATTCATTAAATAAAGCTTTACATAGGAGACATGTGAGTATTTGCTGACATTTCTTTCTTTTTGTCTGATTCAGGAGACTCTGATTGACTGGTGTGATGAGAAAGAGCTGAACCTGATTTTGACCACTGGTGGCACCGGCTTCGCTCCTCGGGATGTCACGCCTGAGGTTGGTGTGTGTGTGTGTGTGTGTGTTCCTACTTAAAATATACTCTTACAAACCAACAACACTCTCTAGATCTCTGACCATGAGCCAAACTGAATCATCTGCCATCGCAAGAGCACTTCCACCGGTCAAACCGGTCCAGATCAGATCTCAGCCTTCAGCAGACTTCTGATCTCACCTAGAGATAGATGGATGGATGAATGGACAAACTCATAGGATAGATGGATGAATGGACAGATTGACATAGATGGGTGGATGGATGGATGGATGGATAGAACAGATGAATGGATGGATAGATAGATGAACAGACAGATAGATGGATTGGGCTTCATGTGGCCAATTGACCTTTCGCAAAAGCCACACCCCCCTTAGTTACTGTTGCTAGGCCATCAAGCTTACCGACAACGACGGACTGTCAACCATAGACAGTAATAGAAAACATGGCGGGGAGAGGTGTACCTGTCAGTGTCAGTGACTCCTTTTGGAGAAACATACGCTTAATATCCTCCAGGTCGAGGCAAAAGGGGTTGCAATATGCAATGGAGGGCTATATACATAATCTCA
>JAUCMS010000045.1:18322329-18333316 GCA_032357445.1 Enteromius radiatus
GAGTGGCTTCTAGTGTTGCTGTGCAGTTGCTAAGGTGTTCTAGTATGTTACTATGTGGTTGCTGGTTGTTCTGAGTGACTTCTAGTGTTGCTGTGCAGTTGCTAAGGTGTTCTAGTATGTTACTATGTGGTTGCTGAGTGACTTATAGTGTTGCTGTGCAGTTGCTAAGGTGTTCTAGTATGTTACTATGTGGTTGCTGGTTGTTCTGAGTGGCTTCTAGTGTTGCTGTGCAGTTGCTAAGGTGTTTTAGTGTGTTGCCATGTGGTTGCTATGGTGTTCTGAGTGGTAGTTTACTAGTGCAAATCCAAATGATCCACTGAAATTTCTTGGCTATGGCTTGAATGCAAGTATAATGTTTCTTCCACTGGTTTTAGAGTGAACTAGAGTTTGAGGTGTGAATGGTTTTTGATGGGTGAAAGGCTGAGGATGTAAGAGTCGTTAAAAACTCACAGACGTTCATGAAGGGAGGTTTCTTCTCATGAGAGATGGGCAATAAGATCACAATGAAAGTGATTCTCTCCCCCGAGTTGCAATTTGCATTTAAAAACAGAGGTCATGCTGAGAAGGAACACAGGTTTACCTTTAGCTTTTGGAATCCCTTTGTCTCATGTTTGTTTGGGAATTTTGCTTAAAACACATGTTGAGCTGAGTTTAATAGCCCTGGTATAAACTAATGAGATTTATATTTTGCATCAGTAATAAATTGTAATTGTTTAGAGCATTACACTGAGGATATCCTGACCTACGAGGAGGTGGCACTGTACCATCAGCCGCCCAACCGCAAGCGTCCCATCGCTCTGATCGGTCCACCCAACAGCGGACATGATGAACTGAGACAAAGACTGCTCTCTTTAAAGCCTAACCGATTCGCTGGTGCTGTTCCACGTAAGACTATGCTTTGTTTTTTTTTTCAAACTTTGACTTAAAGTAGTTTAACATGAAAGCCAAACTACAGGAGGTGGCTTCCAAAACTTAGAGAACTGCGTCAACAATGAATGAAATGACATGTCTCATTATGTTGTAATGCTGTAAGATCATACTTATGTGGGCAGCTTTCCTAAGTTTTGGAACAGAACTAATAATTTAATTACTGAAGGAATAGTCCACCCCAAAAGAAGAAAATTAGTTTGTATCTTTATTTGCGTCTTTATGGTAACAGATTTGGAGAAACTTGCTCACCTGTTATGATTTCTGTCAGTGTTCCTCTGTTTAGTCATGTATGGACTCTTAGTTTGAACAGTTGAGTATGTGCTACATTGTGTCTGTGTCCCCTTGCTTTTATTTATCACCATGACAACTCATCTGTTTCTTTCCCATTGAGTCTCCGCCCCCTTGTTTGTCACTATGGTTCTTCATCGGCTCCTCCCCCTTGTTAACTCGTTGTCTTGTTTTTTAAAAGTTCTGTGTTTTTGTAAAGCTAATCACCGAGCATGGAGTTTCCTCTTGTAAAGCGTTTCTCTCGTTTAATGTTGCTTCCCGTGTACCAATCCTTGCTTTGTGTTGTTTTTTTGCCTCGGTCTCGCCCATTTTGGATACTGTATGCTGATCAGCCGACCCTTGCTCTCCCTCTGGACTTTTCTTGTGTTTTCCCCACTTCATACCTGTTTGCCCATCTACCGACCCTGCTAGTTTGACCATGTCTTTAAATAAAGCTTCACAGATGGATCCGTACATCTTTGTCCCCTTCGTTACACTCACCAGTGAATGGGTGCCGTCAGAACGAGAGTCTAAACAGCTGATAAAAACATCACAATAATGCAGACACAATGACTTTTTCACTGGAGAAAGCAATATTATGGATTGAGGATTTGGTTTGAAGTTAAAATGCCTTAATAATGGATTTGTTTCTTACAAAGACAACTTTCTACTTCACAAGATGTTAATTGATAAACTCAAGTGATGTCAATTACATGTGGATTATTGTGATGTTTTTATTAGATGTTTGGACTCTTATTCTGACGGCAATGCTACATTTCTCCAAATCTGATGAAGAAACAAACTCATTTACGTTTTGGATGATACACAGCCTACTGTTTGGTATTGTACTTAGATGTATTTTTGAACATGTGTCACAGACACCACACGAAATCCACGTGCACACGAGGTCAACGGCAGGGAGTACAACTTTGTTTCGCGACAGAGCTTTGAATCTGACCTGGCTGCCGGGAAATTCATCGAATCGGGCGAGTTTGATCAGAACCTGTACGGCACGAATACCGATTCAGTCAGACAGGTTGTCAACTCAGGAAAAATCTGTTTGCTGTGTCTGCATCCCAGGGTAAGATGGAGTAAGGACTCATAATTGCAATTACAAAATACAACATGCATGGAATTGGTTTGTTGTATGTGATATTAATAAAAAAAAAATAGGCAAAAGAAATTACAATTTAAATATAATATGAAATAACCAAGGAAATTATACATTTGTTTATTAACATGTAAATAAAAAGCTGTTGCAATATGACACAACTACATTTTTAATTAAATTTAGCAGTTTTTCTTATATTCGGCACTATTAAAAAGAGCAGTAAAAAAAAAAAAATATATATATATATATATATATATATATATATATATATTTTTTTTTTTTTAATTTTTTTATTTAGGCTATTTAAATCAAACAAAAAGGCGAAGACAGCACTAAACAAGGGTGCAGTGAAATAAATATTTATACATTGAAAAAAAAAAAGCTACTTATTTGTTTGGTTCTTATAATGTAAATAAAAAGGGTCTGCTTTTTTACGTCGCATAACTGATGATCTCAGCCCATCGTTCACACGTCACTCAAGATTGTCTTCCAATCAGAGACTGCGATAATCCCTACGTAGCGGTGGAAGGCGGGGCTTACGGAGGACGCTCTGATCGCTGTGAGCCTGCGCGCATGTTCTGCAGCGTCTGAGCCCGGTTTGAGGAGGCAGCCTTTAGTATTCTTCATCTTTTCTGCTCGAAATGGCATCGGCGGAGGATGTCGGAGCGAAAAGGCAAATGTTTTATGAAATCGAGTGCGTCATAGACGATTGCGATACTGAGGTTGGATACAAACCCCTGTCAGACAGCGACGAGCTCGACGATTCGGCGGAGGAGGAGGAACCGCGGGAAGAAGAGTGAGTAATCCGTCATATGTAGCGTTTTTTTTTTTTTACCTGTTGTGGGGTAGAAAAGTGATCCTTTTATTGCTTAATGCAGAATTCATTTCTTAAAGCTAGATAGGATAAGACACCAAGCATTGAGTGAAAAATGTAATTGTAAATAACTCTGTATAATAACAACTAACTTAATACATTAATATATTAATCAGTTTAAAATATATATTTATCTATCTGTCTATCGAGAGAGAGAAGAGAGAATGTTACATTATAGCAGATTTTCTCGTCAGCGAAATTGGCAAAAATTGCAATGATTCCACTCGGGTTTATCCATATATTTCTCCAATGAAATGTACCAATATGTCCAATCCTCTAAGTAAAAAAAAAGATATATACTGTTCATGGCTGTGACATAAACAAAAGGCTATTAGATATTATAAAAAAGGGACTTGATGCACCCCAACGGTTAAAAACTCATATTCTTATACAAGACAACTATATAGAATTAGGAAAAGATACACTGTCTGTAATACATGGAGAAAGCAGTCAGTTTCTCTGTTAATCATGGAGTCTTCAAAAGGGGCTGACACTGGTAAAGCATTGTTGCTATGCAACAAAAAAAGCAATCTGCTATCGCAGCTGTGCATGTTTGCAAAAAATACATAGCTTTTAATAGAGAAAGCTGTTTTCTTGCAGCCAAACGGTAGCATTAACCAATTGAACTTTTTTTTTTTTACCATGCATAGTAAAGATAATCAGCTGAACACATTCTTTTTTAAGAAAAAAAGATTTAAGAAGATAAATAAACTATTATTTATTACAGCAAGCTAAAGGTTTTCTGTGATTGTTTTGTAGGCATGCATTATTTGGCCAAAAAGTCTGTGATTTATATATGAACATGACTATAATATTATAATAATAATAATTATTATTATTATTAATACAACTGTAAAATTACTATCCTAATGTTTATGGTTATCTTAATTTTCAAATGTTTAGTTTGTCTCGCTTTTGTTGTCAACAGCCAGGTTATAAGCAATTCTCATTAAAAGGTTGGGAATATAGTTCTTAAATGCACATTATAACTGAGCAAAACACTGGATAGTGATCAGTTCATGTGTAAATGAAAACAGTGTAGCGCTTCACTACGTGTTTTGAGCAGAATTAATATCAAACAAGACAGCAAAGAGTAGCAGTGCAGTCTTGCAAGCTCTGTAGTCAATGTATTTCTTGGCATGTATCATTTGCATTCACGAAATATGTGTTTTTTTGAATGACATTAATTTGATATAACAATTTACAAGTGTATAACGTATGAAGTGTATTCATTGTTGGTTACAGTGTTGATTCGTCTGAAGAATGGGAGCCTCTCAGGCGCTCAAAACTAAAGAGGAACTCCTCCTCGCCTTCATCGTCTTTCCCACGCCGGAGAGGACGGCCACCTAAAAATGCTTTGAAACCCTCCCCAGCAGCACCAGCAATGGCCCGTACGCCGAAAAGCACCCCAGGCATCTCCTTACCTCGACGCAGAGGCAGACCACCTAAAGACAAATCTAAAGCCAAACTCTTTTCCAAACCCAGCCTGTATCCCGCGATAGTGCCTAAACCCCCCCCTTACGCCACGCTGATACCTAATTCCTCCATTAAATTCGGCCCTCATTCCACATCCACCTTTACACTAAGCTCAAGTTTCACACCCATAACGCTTACCAATGCCTCCTCCTCCTCCTCCACCTCCTCCATTAAACTGAACCCTAATTCCGCACCCATACTCATCTCTAATCCCGCTTCCACTTTTAAACTCAGCCCAAATTCCACAGCCAGCTCCCATCAAGCACCGATAGCCACGCTCATCTGTACACCAACATCAACAGGGCTTCTGTTAGACGGCGACACCAGTGAGATCAGGGCGGTGAAGGAAGAGGAGCCGTGGGATGAGAAGTGAGTGCTTTTTTTAATTTATTTTTACATTTAAATCTCTTTTTAAATTTTTTACTCTCTGCCACAAAGTTTATATTTATACATTTGTGAGTTTACATTTCACAGTTTGGGCTTTTTTTCTTTATATTTAAATATATTTTTTATAATTAATATTTCATTAAGGATGGACACAATTCATTTAGTGCAAACAATTCATCAAGTGACAGTACAAGCATTTATAATAAACGTAAAATAATAATGAAAATCATTACTTGAGCAGCAAATCAGCATATTCGAATGATTTCTGAAGAATCATGTGACACTGCAGACGAATGGTCCTGAAATATCAGCTTTGACCAGAGCAATAGATTACATAAAAATACATTTCAGTAGAAAATAGCTATTTAGAAATCTAATATCCAAAACATACATTTTACTAAACAAATGCAGCCTTGTGAGCATTAGAGACTTCTTTTAAACGCATTAACAAACTTTTGAATGGTAGTGTAAATTTCCCGACACGCATGCATAATGAAGCGTCTTTGGTCTGTGTTACAGTGTGGATGCTGTTGAAGAATGGCCCGTTACAAGGAAAGGGCGTTCAGAATCACCAAATGCAAAAAGGCAACGACTCTCATCGACGATCCCTCAATCCACAACACCTCCACGGACAGACAGACCCATAAAGCACAGCTCAAAATCTACCCCTAGTCCTCTTTCTGAATCTGCACCCATTGCCCCTTCTGATCCTGTGTCCGTCTCTCCACCCATAACCATGGATGAACAATTAGCTGCTATAAACACCTATGATCCTGATCCTGCACCCATCCGGCCTCGGGCCGACAGCGACCTTGATGGAGACAGTGACGAGATCAGTGACTCTGGGAGGGAAGACCAACTGTGGGAAGAAGAGTGAGTAAGGAAGTCTTGCATTTATTGTAGATTTTTGTCATTCAAGTTTAATCATTTTGCTTTTAATAAAAAGTATCTTGATGCATTGAACAACTGCTTTCTGTTCCTATTTCTCTCGTTTTAAATAACAACACCTTAAAGATTCTTGAAAGAGTTATTTTCATATGGACTGAGATTTACTTGTTTATCTGTACATCCTTTTTAGAATTATGGTCAAATACGAGTATCAAATATGATCATCAGGCTTTTTTATATCACCATATTGTATTGTACTGGATATATTGTTCTCCAGAATCTCCACAATAAAAATGGCAGAGCTTTGATCATAAAGGATTCCCATGAGTCTTTAGAAAATCTGAAATTAATTAAAATATCTTACATGTGTGTATTCTTTTCTTAGGCATTAAGGTTTTGAGTTGAGGTCTAAAATCGAATTGAAAATATAGCAGTTTAGAGCAGCTCAATGATGTTATAGTATGTAGTCTTGTTTACATGGATATCATTTTGCACGCTTCTGTCTGATTTAAATCATCTTTGATAAATTGTGATTTTGTGCGCTTGTTCTTTAATGTGCTGTAGTGCTTTTCCTAAATATGAGCATTATTGCAAATGTGATATTGATTTAATGTTTCAATAAACACAATAAATTCAGTATATATTCAATGTATTTAATTTAATTTAAACATTTATTACAAACAACCTCTTAGTATTGTATTTATTCAGTGAATGCGTTCAAAAACTTGCTCAGCAAAATGTTTTCTAATTGTCTTGTCTAATCAACAAAATCCCCAAAACACATACATTAATTTTGATTTAAATTTCATAAAAAACCCTAAATTTGACATTAGAAATGTGCGTCAATCCTGTCATAGAACTAAGCATGAAATTCGTAAACGCTAATACTAAGACATTGTTAGGTGATATAGAGTGATTGATATTTATATGGATTTTAGCTTATATCAGGACCTGCACCAAATAGCTTATTCTTGTCTTGGGTCTTAATAAGTTTGTTGTCTTCCTGGAGTAAAGGTATAGTTTATAGTAAAAGTAAAAGTTTATATTATCCTATATTAGCAATAAAAGCCTGATGTATCAAATGTGTTGCTCAACTAACACATGCACACTTATTTATTCGTTTTGCCTAAAGGTTCAATAAACTGTTGCCTTACAAAAAAGTGAGTTTTTTTCAAACTATTATTTAATGTGAGACTTTGTAGGGTTAACCCAGAAACTAGTTACTACTTTTCACTTGATGCCATTGTGGCCACGCATATAAAGTGTGTTTGTTTTGTATTGCAGTCTTGATTCTGGTGACGATTGGAACCCTCTTCTGGAAAGTCCGGATCGTTCAAAATCACCTGCGTCGGCTCATTCTCCAAGAATAGGCAACGCTCCTACACCCACATCATCAGGACCAATAGACAAACTCTCTTTATCCACGTCAGAACCTACCTGTACTGCGCCTGAAGCCTCTCTCATGACCACTCCAGCACCAACATTACCACGAAAGAGAGGCCGGCCCCGAAAGCATGCTTTAAAACCCAACCTCACACTTAAACCAACCCCTGATCCTCCCCCTGCAACCCTCCCCAATTCATTACCAGTTGCCGTTTCCGCTCCCGTAACCATCTCTGATCCCAATCCAGCATCAAGTTTGGATCTCGCTCCCAATTCCGCAACCTCCACCAATTCTGAACCCAATCCCAAACCTACTGAAACCATCCCGCAACCTGCCTTGACCGAAGAGAAACCAAAGCTCGCCACAACCCCTTATTCACAAAGACAATCCAGAGGCTGGTCATCTTCTGCCTTGGATTCACCTTGGACAAAAGTTGACAGTAAGCCAGATAAGTGGCTTGACATCACCAATGAGGATGAGGAACCGGTACTACCAAATTTCTCTCCCATGCGTCCTCCAGGTCCACAGCTCACGACGGACGCAACTTACACACCTTTACAATTGTTCCAACTCTTCTTCACAAACTCTGCAGTCAAGACAATCATCCAAAACACTAACAGCAATGCCGAGAAGAAATTGAAAGCTGGAAGGAAGTTTGTCTGGGCACCTCTAACCGTTTCCGAGTTCTACTCGTATGTGGCGTTAGTTGTCTATATGGGACTGGTGAAGGCAAAGTCAATTGCTGACTACTGGGCGAGAAAGCGAATGTACAATTTCTCGTACCCGCAATCCATCATGTCCCGGGCAAGATTTCAAGCCATCTCCTGGAATCTTCAGCTCTGTGATCCTCAGGAGGACGAGGAGAACAATAAGAGGAAAGGGACTGAGGATTATGACCGGCTGCTCAAAATCAAGCCTCTGTACACAGATGTTCTTTCGGCGTGTAAGAAACACTTCCACCCCAACAGAGAGATTGTGGTAGACGAGAGAATGGTCGCTACCAAAGCTAGGATTGGAATCAAGAGATATACGAATGACCAGCCAACTAAATGGGGCTACAAGCTCTTCGTTCTTGCCGATTCGTCCTGCGGGTACACCTGGAATTTCTTTGTGTACGAAGGAAAGACTCCGATGTCGTCGGGGAAAGGCGCCGGGTACGATTCGGTAATGAGACTACTGGATCACAAGGTCCTCGGAGAGGGTTATAGGTTATACATGGACAACTTCTACACCAGCCCAACTCTTGTGTCGGATTTGTTGCAGAACGGCATCCTCGCTTGTGGCGTGTTGCGCCATTCCTCCAGTTTACCGAAAGTCAACGACCTGTGCGGAAGATCTGAATTAGGATCCATCTTTTGGTGTCGGCACGGCCCTCTTCTGTTCGTCAAATGGATGGATGCGAGAGAAGTCCTCATGTGTTCCTCGATTCACAAGGCGTTCACGGGGGATACTGTGGCCAGGAACGCCAAGGGTTCTGATGGGGTTTGGAGAACGCGTTTAATTCCAGTTCCGTCTGCTGTGAAGGACTACAGCAAATACATGGGAAGCGTTGACCACTCGGGTTCCCTCATCGAGTATTATAACGTCCTCCATAAAACCACAAAATGGTACAAGACCTTCTTCTTTCATTTTCTTGACATCGCTGTGGTCAACAGTTTCATCCTTCACCAAGAATTGGCGAAAGCTCAGAACAAGGTTCCTCTCGACCTTAAATTGTTTAGGGAAACGCTTGTTTCCGAACTGGCACGTGCCGGCCGAAATAAGAATCCTTCTGCTGCCAAAGAACCCTCAGCATCCGCCACTGGAATGTCGGTGCCTTCGACCCCTAATGAAATGAATGAAACTCCATCCGACACGGAGTCGTCTCCCCCAGCCTCACCTGCCCAGACGGAGCGATGCTATCCGGAGTACTTCGGTTCGGATGCTACTCATGGGAGGCGAGTTTGTGTGATGTGCAAACTGCAAGGAAATAAAGTCAAGACTCCTGTGTACTGCACCCACTGCAGGGTGGCGCTGTGCTTCGTGTCGTCACGTAACTGCTTCAAGAAATGGCACATGGATTATCACCTGGAAGATTTGTAGACGTGTTGCATTTCTTGAGGCCTTTTATGACCTTTTTTCCTTTTGTATGAACTTCTTATTTGTATAGTTATGACTCTATTAAACACAACTACAACTGATATAGTCTCTTGTTTTCTGTTCGCATCTTGGTGTACATTTTTATCAGGTGCCGTTCTTCCAAGTAAGGGCACTGCTGAAGTTCAATATTAATAAAAATAAATGTTTATATAAAAATGTCCTTTTTGCATGATAAATACATACTTGGTCGTATCTTCGTTCAATAAGATCAACTATAATTCCCCGGAAGGTGTAAACGTAGGTTTGTTGTTGAGGGTTTTTATTGCCCTCCCTTTTTTTTTAAGTTATAGAAAATGACGTTGAGAAATGTAGACGTGGATTTAACTAGATTTTAAAGTTTCATTTTATTTCAATGACCATAGTTGTGGTGTAACTATAGGCATATATAACATGTGCGGTTTTAAAGGTTGACCGTTTTTTGTTTACACACACATTGTGTGCTCATTCCAGACTTTAAACAATTGCCGTTTGAGATTATTTAGGAAAACCTTTCACAAAATTCGATTGTAGGCATTTAAGGTTAAGGTATAATCTCCAAAAAAACTAATAGTGCTACAAAAGACTTCTGTTTTATGTAATCAATAAAAAGTGTACTGCGATACAAGATGATTTAATAAAATCCTTAAGTTAAACTAACGTGTTGAATCATATTATCATATTTTGCTCTAAACCCCATTCGTTAAAAAGGTTAAACCCTCAACTTAAGTCGAATTACAAAAAATACAAATAAGAAGACAACAGGATGTACAGTAATGCAAATTTGTAGGGTAATTTTCTTAATGACCAGGAAAATAATCTTTATTATGACCGTGACATGTTTTTGTGATATTAGGATTTTGGTGTTTGTTGCAGATTAGCTTTGGTTTGAAAAACAGACCCTTCTCGTACGATTAGACACTATATTACATTATATTAAGCTCGAACTGTATTTGTTTCTCTGGTTTACATTTCTTTTGGATATTTGTGTTTTATATTTCTCAGTCCCTGCGAGTGCTGTGTTCCTCAGATCTTAAACCATACATCATCTTCATCAGGCCTTCTCCACCTTCTCCTTCACCACCTCCTCCTCAGGAGCGATTCTCCACCCTGCTGACCAGAGGAGTGAAGAAACACATGGTCTTCAAGATACACATTTTTCCTTTTCATTTACACTAGCGGTCACCTAGAGAGAGAGAGAGATACACATAGTGCTGTCAAACAATAATCGCATCCAAAATGAAAGTTTTTGTTTGCATAATATATGTGTGTGTACTGTGTATATTATGCATGTATAAAGGCACACATGTTCAAAATGTGTTATATACAGTATTTATATCCATATAATTATATATAAATATATTTCATATATATGAACATGAAATGTATACATGACTACATAGTACACACATTATGTAAAAAAAAAAGTTTCTTTTGGCCGTGATTATCTGCGAGTAATAGTTTGAGAGTCTATATAGTAAAAATTAGTGCTGGGCAATGATTAATCGCGATTAATCGCATCCAAAATAAAAGTTTTTCTTTACATAATATATTT
>JAUCMS010000045.1:18342802-18355603 GCA_032357445.1 Enteromius radiatus
AAGTCCATGAACACCAAAACAGTTGAAAGTGATTAACAATGCCCTCAGCTGCTTAATCAACCAGAAAATTGATTTCATGCCAGGCACAATAAAAAAAAATGTTCCTTTAATTTTTGTGAGCAGTGTATATATATATATATATATATATATATATATGTAGTCTTTCTAAAACAAAGGGTCGCTGAGAAACTGAAGGAAATGTAAAAAGTGTTGCAACTGCCCCCACTCTCCCCTATCACTAGCATAGCTAGTTTCAATTTATAGCGTAGCTAACCTTAGTGTAAAATCAACTTATTTCATTATTATTATTGTTATACTGTAGATTTGCTGCCTTGAAAGGTGCTAAGGTAAATAAAGCCTTACTGATCGATGATTTACAAAGCATAAATGTCAGGTTAGATGTGTTTATTTTGTTATTGCTATGTGTGGTTTCCCCCCGTGTGGTTTCGACTGAACTCATTTACCAGCCACCTTCTGATGAATGATGTATGATTATGAAGACAGAGTGCGATTGTATCATGTGTGTGTTTAAAATTACCTCATTCTGCCAGCAGCAACTTGTAATCTGGGTTAAATATGTGCGCGACTTCCGGCTTCAAAACCGGCTGTTACGGTGCTTCTTATCGCAAACTGGTATTTGGTCAGAGATTACTTTAATCTATTAATCATAAACACACTGGTCTTAAGTTAAAAAAAATAGTTTTACCGTTTACTGCACTTCTCTGTTTTTCTTCCAGTTACCAAAAGCGTCTAATGAAGACGATAGCGAACTTCCGCTTTGCAAAACCAGGTGGACATCTTTCCAGGTAATCACGGTCATCTTTGAATCTTTTTTTTTTTTTTTTTTTTTAAGCTTTCCGATTATTTTGAAGATCTTGCAGTTCTTTACTGGAGACCGTATAAGTCACAAACACACACAAGAGGCTCTTCAATATGTGGAAAATAACATTTAGCTGTATTTAGCAGTGCTGATGACATTAACAGACAGTTCATCCATCAGAGCAGAATACACAGCATGTATGTAGAAAGAGAAGAGGAACACACATCTCAGACAGTTTGGTAACATGATGAAATAAATTTAATCTTTATATATAAACAATGAACCCTAAAAAGTTAATACAACTACATTAGTTTGGTAGCATTTCCTGATGCTCACCATGCAAGTCCTTCACATTCCCTCAGGACGACCGCCAACACTTCAAATGAAAGTAAACGACAGTGAAATATCACTCATGATCTGGCTTACCGGGGTGACAGATTCTTTCTGACCTCCTAAAATGAATGGGCTTTAACAGAAAATTTATATTACACACAGAAAACAAAACCTCATGTACTCTTATAGTATCTGTATTATAGTATTTATTTTCCCCTCTAAAGGAAGGTTTTAAATTTGACATTTTCATGACAATTAAAAAAAATAAAAAATAAATAATAATAATAATATATATATATATATATATATATATATATAAATAATCTCTTCACTAATGGAGAAAAGGGATAATATAGCATACTATACTATATTAACTGCTCATTTTTTTATTATTAATGCACTCAATGCTTTCAAATTTGCCAATTTGAATAACTTTTGTTACACATTTATAAAAAAAAAATTGCATTTGTTCCAAAAAACAAACATATTAAGGTGTCTTGAAAACTTCACAATGCAATAATAGTTTTATTTTTTGCTAATGTAATTGCCATGAAAATGCCACAATGCAAAAAAGGATTAAAATAATAATAATTAATTAATTAAAATAAAACACAGAATAAAATTGGCAGACAATAAGCCTCTTTTTTACAGCCATTTTAATGGTAACGGTCATCATGAGATTCATCTGGTAATGCTTCACTAATCATATAACTTACCAACACTGATGATTATTGCTAATTAAAAAAGAAAAATAAACCTACAGCCTGTGAACGTACGTATTAGCATTGATTGGAGTCAAAATATAAATCTGCAACCAGCAAAAGGACGTAAATGCTGGACCAAAGAGAGATTTCACCGAAATATTTTGGTAAACAAGCACGTCTAACCTCAAAGAGGTCCAACCGCATAACTCCCAATATTCAGGCATCTCTTCTCACGTTTAACTGTGCCGTACATTAGCCGTCATCACTGTGAACACAACACATCAATCCATCCTGCTGCTCTTAACACCATAAAAACAGACCCAAAAATCCAATCTCAAAACCGTAAAAGAAGGCTGATTATTATTGCACATGCAAAACAAAAACATCACAAGAAAAGTTCAACCTTCTAAAAAAAGAATGATTATCGGTTATTTCAGGTTTCCCTAAACCCTATATTTGTTCTAATAATACACATTAAAATAGATGTTATTAGTATTGTATAAAATAATGAACAGAAGCTCGAGGGTAAATCAGTAAAAATCTTGTTCTACCAAATACTAAAAGTGAACTGAATCACTGTAAAACTGGACTGTTGGCTTTTCTTCATCTTATTGTGTCTGCACATATTTTAATGTTAGATCGTTTACAGAAATATAAATAGACTCATAGTGTGGGACTTACAAAACCTGTGTCATTTTTTAGTGGCTCCCTCATCTGACCGGAAAAGTTCAAATACAGTTCACCAAAATACATTATTCACCCTGCAGTCATTCCAAACTCGTATGACTTCAGATTCCACGTATATCTTCTGTGGAATAGAAATAAGGGAGAATTAGACAAAATATTCATGCTTTACTTCAATACAGTGAAGGTAATGAGCAGGGCCAAGCTCAAAAAAAAAAACTACAACACCGTTTAAAAAGTGTCCATAAATTAAAGTACGACGCATGAATATTCTGTGCAGGTTTGGAATGACATGAGGGAAAGGAAAATGTCATAATAAGGGTGGTGCACACCTGACGCTTGAAGGTAAAATTTCTTCCTGAATAATGTCAGGTTGTTCATCTCGCAAAACCGGTCCAAAACAGACCATGTTTCACCCCAAAGTCAAAAGGAAACAAAAACTATTTACAGAAAAGACAATGAAGCCCGTTTTTTTTTTTTTTTTTTTTTAAAGATTGCAGTGCAAAAAAAATAAATATTGTTATTAATTACAGGTGAGGTAAGAGATTTTTGTAATTCGAAGAGAAAGTGAGCTATACATGATGAAAAACAGGTCTTATGTCTTTAAGCAAGATATATATCATTGTTCTTTGACGCAGCTAATGCTCGTAGATGTTTGTACCTGAAGCTGATCCTTCAGATGAAGCAGACAGGCACTGGAGGTTTATGGTTTGATATGGCACAACCGAGCACCAGACAGCAGGGTTTAATACAAGACCTTCATTTAGTTACTGGTGTCAATGAGGAGACTGCAATCGTTTATGACTCGTGAAGTCTTGGTCATATTTAATAAAAAATCCAAAATATTGTGTTCGAGTCTTTCTATTAATGCTAATACTGTGAATAAAGCTGTAATGTACTACTACTAATACATATTTATGTATATTTATTATATTACATATTTAAACTCAATATTAGCTTGTTTTTCAGAAGAAAAAAAATTCTTTAAAACTATTTTGTCTTATTTATCATGTTTTATTATTAATATTTAATTACTGTACTGTAATATTTTGCATTTAATGTTCTTAAATCTGTCTATTATTTTTATGTTTAATTACTTTAGTATTTTATTATTGTGCTATAATAAAATATTAAAATCTAACAACAACATTATTATTATTATTATTATGGCAGAATATTTCGTATTGTAGTAATAAAATATTAAAAAATTCAGAGCATTTGGGTGAAAAATGTAATGGATCTTAAAAAAAAAAAAAAAAAAAAAAAAGGCCACATGGTCTTTTCTATTTCTTATTGTGTTTTATTATTCATTTCATATTTTCCATTATGGGGTCATTATTTACTCACCCTCATGTCGTTCCAAACCCATAAGATATTTGTGAGAGCTCTCTGACCCTCCATAGACAGCAACACAACAGCAATGCTCCCGGAAACATAGCAAGGACACAAGTGGCTGAACTATAATTTTACAAAGCTACAACAATATTTTTTGTATGCAAAGAAAACAAAAATAACATTATATTCAACAATTCTTGCGCCATTTTGGGGAGTACCACGATGCATGTGTGCACTTATCAATGTTGCGTACATTCAGCATGCCAAAAATAGCACATCTGTAGAGATGGATTGTTAAATAAATAGTTTTTTTATTCTTTGTGCACAAAAAAATAATTATTGCAGCTTTGAGCCACTGATGGGACTGTTTTACCAGTGTCTTTACTACGTTTCTGGGATTGGTTTTATTTACGGTGGCGCTGCCGTTTATGCCAGAGAGCTCTCAGATTTCATCTCAAATATCTTATCATACGTCTTCCGAAGATAAACGAAGGTCTTACGAGTTTGCAAATACATGAAGGTGAGCCACTTTATTTTTGGAATAAAGAATAATCCCTTTCTGTACCTTTACGGAATACAAACCCAGTTTTGCAGAGAGAAAAAAAAAAAGACGACGACGAACAAACCACGAAAATGTGGCTTCTGTACACATCCGAACGAGCGCTCGATTAAACTTTCTGAACGGGTGTTTGCATGACCCGCTTGCTGCTCTTCTTCACGCGGCTGCGGGCGTAGATGCGCAGGAAGAGGGCGAGAAAGACCACGGCAACGCCCAAGCCGCCCACCAGGGTCACGGCGTGACCATAGAGGAAGCAGGACAAGAGGATGGCGATGGCCTGCCGTAGAGTCATGATGATGGTGAAGACGGCGGCACCGAACTGAGAGATGGTGTAGAAGATGAAGAGCTGGCCGAAGGCGGAGCAGACCGACAGGAGCATGGCATGCATGGCGAACTCCGAGTGCCGCATCATGAAGGCCAGCGAGTCGAAGAAGGCGCCCTGTTCCAGCAGAGAGCCCACCGTGAAGAGACACGAGAAGAGGTTGACGCCAAACATCATCTGCACCGACGACATCTTGTACTTGAACAGGTTGTCCTGCCAGTTGGAGGTGAAGCTGTCGAAGATGATGTATCCGCCGAGGATGACCACGCCGGAGAAGGTGGTGACAGTGGACGGGTGTTTGCCGGTGGAGCTGGAGAGCAGGAACATGCTGACGCCCAGCGAGATCAGGACGGCCGTGAAGTACTCCCAGTACTCGTAGCTCTTGCGCGACACGATCTTGCCCATCAGCATCACGGGGATCACCTTGGAGGCCTTGGCCAGAACCTGCGACGGAAACAGGCATGGGATCATGACACACTGCTGCGAGAACATGCTTAGTCCTGTGCAGCGATGTGACAGAAATACCTCAGCGTCAAAGAAACTGTGACCCTAGTACAGAAGCTACTTGACCTGTGTGAATATAAATGGCATGACACAAAGCTGGATTTTAAAGAATTTGGATTTGCAACAGGTTTAATGATATATTATGCAGCGGGTGTATTATGTAGCCATGGCACGGCAGAATCTTCCTTGATTATTACACCAGAATAAGAATATGGGTCATAGTTAAATCAGCCTGGAAAAATGCGGATTTATTTTTAATCAGCCTTAGTACACCATGTAACTATAGAAGAGTCGAGTTTTAAATAGGAAATCTTTTGAACGCGATGCTACTGGTCTAATCAGATTTAACCATCTATGCTAAGCTATGCTAAAAATGCTCTGCCAGACCAAGAGATCCACTGAATGGATTAAAAAAAACATGTTATTAGTATAAAATGTTTTTTATCTACATTTTTTGCCATGCCACATCATAGGACACACTCTAATTTTTATTTGTTGTAATATTTGCTGTACTGCTTCTAGAGTGAGATGGAAATCCTACAAAGTAACAAGCATAAATTTATTATAGAAATTAGGTGAGTGTGAGAGAAAAATATTGCCAAAAAATGACAAACAGTGCACATCTAACTCTATACTTCAGTATGATATTGTGTGCGCTGTAAAATAAACCTGTTTTACAATCCAGCTGATTTACCCAGAATTCAATGCTGTAGCTGATGGTGACTAGTGACTGAACTAGTGATTGATTAGAAAGGAGAATACCGAATACTGTGATGTACAAAGTTTTGACTGTTAAACATTAAAAAAGTTGAATTACAACAAAGAATTGAGTGCTGTACCTGTGTGGGAAAGCTGATGTATTTGAGGGCTTCGTACTGGCACCAGCTGCTGAGGATGTTGGAGAGAGAGGCGAAGGAGTATTTGTACATGGGTGCTCCGTGACGGGGCTGTTTGAACAGAACGCACCACAGACCAGACACCGTCAGAGCCAGGATCCGATTCATGAACACCAGAAACTGAGAGTCTTTAAAGCGCTCGCCGCTGCCTTCCACCTCGGTCGCACCGTACGAGCGCGTCATCACTCGCTCCTGAAGAACACCCCACGTCAGGTACGACGCCTGCAGGACAGCAGAACCATTAGATGCAGATATTAGTGTGAACACATGACTACAAGACACTTTTACTCCTGCACCATCCTGACGGGAAATATCTCAACCTGGTTCGGGAACAGCACCATGCAGGACAGACGAGCCCTACAGAGGGTCGCACCATCCGCACCGAGCTCCCTGACCTGCACTCGATCTACAGCAGGCGGTGCTGGACCAAGGCCAGGAAGATTGTGAAGGACCTCAGCCATCCCAACAATGGACTGATCTCTCTGGTGAGGTCAGGAAAGCGACTCCGCTCCCTGAAGGCCAACACGGAGAGACTGAGGAGGCGATACGGTCTCTCAATCAGTACTGATCCATTTTGCACATCCACACACATGGCTTTTGCACTCACTCTGGACACTGAACTCTCTACTCCACTCACACTCAGACCATCGCACACTTTCACTTTCACTCCGCACAATTTGCACTAGCTGTTTGTACAGTTGGGAGAAGGCTGCGTGGGGTTAAATGAGTGGAATTTACATACCATTTGTCCTCAGTATGCCTTTTACTCACTTTCACTCATTACACTTACTCTTATAGTCATATTCTATTCTACTTCTATTCTCTTTTTATTCTATTTTATTTTATTGCTAGTTCATTTTTTATATTATATTTATTTACTGTACTATTTTTATATTTTATATTATAAATATATAATATATACATACACTTCTATTTTGCCATTTTACTTAATTGTTTTCTTAATGTGTCAATTTGTTGGAGCAGTCGTGCAATACATTTCTCTTCATGTCGTACCGTGTATATATGTGAATGTGACAAATAAAATTTGAATTTGAATAGGCTGCACTGCCTTCATGTTGTATTTCATTATTTTAAATTAAATAATAAAATGGTTAACCAAAAATATGAAAATGCACACACACACACACACACATATATGGGTAGTTGACAAAAATAAATTGGACTGTCTTATGGTGTGACAGCAAAAATGTAAAAAAATAAATAAAAATGCATCTCCATTCTTAAGAGTTTTAAAAGGATGAGACAGGTTTATCTTGAATGTTAAGAGTTTTTTTTTTTTACATTCACCACAGGAAACACTGATACGTCAACAACCCATATCTCTAAATTTTAATTTAACTGTTTAATATTAACTTGTGCATATAGTTAAATGATCCAGTGTGGTGTCAGATGATTGTCTAACCTGGAGTCCTGCAGCACAGAAGATGAGTTTGACGGCCTGTCGAGTAGATGAACTGGACTCAGACTCATTTCTGGCCGCTGGTGGAGCATCATCCAGCAGTCCAGTCTTAGACTCATTCCCAAACACACACGTCTTTATGACAGGAAAACAAATCCCACGACCTACAGAAAAATCAGCAGTATGTCAAAATTCAGGTTTGACAAGAACTTTCTGTAAACTGAACACGGGAGCTGCTGCAAAAATATTGCATGCATTACATATTGTGTTGAAGACTGTTAAACTTACTGCATAACTGAGAGAGAATGGAAAATGATCATGAAAATCCAATATACACAACAATAAATATAGACGCATATTAAAACATGCAAATATTTTCAAAATATATATTGTATGTGTGTCTTTTATGTATATGCATGTGTATATATATATATATATATATATATATACACACACACACATATATATATATATATATATACAACTTATTTTGGACACATTTAGATGTGATTAATCGTTGCCCAGCCCTAATATAAAGAGGTAAAAAATATATATTATAGTGTACTTAAGATTTAATAAAAAACTGGTAATTTTTTTTTTAAATATCTAGGATTATATAAGTGTGGAAAAAATTACAGTGGACATAAATAGGAAAAAAAGAGAGAAGAAATCATTCTGGCAGACATAAAAATAAATGACAAATATAAAAATAAAAAAAAATTAGTAGACAGCTTTCAGGACACAATTCAATGAATAAAAGAAAGAACAAATAATTGGCAAAAAATTATAGGCAACACAAGTATGAAAAAAAACATAAGTGGAGAAAAAGCATGAAAAAAGTCATAGTGGACAAAAATAAAAAAATATATATTTTGATTTTGCCTCATTTGGGTCCGGAAACAACAAGTGCTCAGAGTGGGTAACTTCAACAAACCTGTTTCAAGATAATTAATTCTCTTGAAGTAGCTGATAAGAAAATATCCAGGGATGATGATAGTGGCGTAGCCCAGAATATTGAGGAACAAGCGGAAGAGCCACACGTCCTGCCAGCCGCCGAGCAGCGAAGCGTCTTCAGCATCCGCAAACACAGACGGCAGAAGACACAGCGCCGCACACCAACACAGACTGAGGAGCAAACATCAGCCATTATTACTCTCACTTACTTTCACTGAGACAAAAGAAAAACCATCACACGTCTGCCAAGCTGCTCGAAACGCAACCCATGAGTCTTTAGAAAAGCAATCAGGTGTAACTGCATGATTCAGAGGCGTACTGTGTGTCGCTTGAGTTTGTCATTCCTGGAATCCAGCAGGTCTGATTCCTTTCCAACAGAACGGCTTTGTGTTCAGAGCTCAGGACGCCACAAACTAGCCCCTATTCCACCTGTGTTATCTGACACCTCCCATTAGACCACTGCTATCAGGACCACTGCAGCGCTTCATTAAACCAGGAATGTGTCACAATGCCAATTCAAAGATTTGTAATTTATAGACTACATAAAGGTGTTTGCCAAGTGTTTCTGAAAGACTTCATTCAGCAAACAGAGTTTCCACACCTTCTGTCCAGTGAATTTCCACCACTCTCCCAGCTTACTGAATACTGATTTATTTATTTTTTTCCTCTTTTAAGTGATTTAAGTGAAAAAAAACTGGAGAACAACTATATATGTGATGGTAAGTAAATGTGGTATAATATATATATATATATATATATATATATATATATACACACACATATATATATATACATAAATATATATACACAGTAGTCAACATTTGAAATGGATATAAAAAGGTTAAAAGTTACCCTGGTTTTAAGTTTGAGGACAACTTTGATGAACAAGTTTTGATCCATTTCAAATGTTTACTAGAGTGTGTGTATATATATATATTATATATAAAACATAAATAGGAAAAAAAGGGGGGGGAGAAGAGAAAAAAAGGAGCATGCAATTACTTATTCATAAGTTACATAAATAAATATACAAAGCAGGCAGAAGATATGAATTATTTAAACTCACAAGATCCTATTAGCGAAACGCTTCGTGTCAGTGTTAAAGCACCGTCTGAAATGTTGCACTAACAGTGATTTTGTCGTCAGAGATGTTATATTTAAGTGTTACTGTGATGTTTGAGCATCATGTTTCAGTACCTCCATGGAAACAGAAGCATTTTCCAGCAGCAGAAGCCGCCGCTTCGCTTTAAAACTCCCTAAAACAGCCGCTGAGAGACTTCTCCACACGGGCTCCCGTGACGAACATGTATCGATGAAGCATTCGGACTGGAATTAAACCATCGACATCCAAAATCCGGACCAAACCCAAGTGTTTCTGAGCGAAAACTTCTCGGCCTGCTTCATTCATGAGTTCATCTGGACTGACGTGTTAACACACACTCACACGCCGCAGCGCTTCCGGTTGAGAAAGGAGACACACCTTCGCGTATCCGTGTAGGTTTCTATTGGATTTAGTATTACGAGGCTACGGTAAATATTTGAAGAGTTTATTGTCTTAACACTCGTGTTGACACAGTTCAGAGAGACCTTGGGTTTGTGGGCGGGGGATTCGTTATTGTGTATGAGGGGCTTTTAATTTGAAATTTATTCGGCACAGATTCTCAATGCGCTGGAACGTGTAGCGCCCCTTTGTTGTCAGGCGACACTGAAAACTCACTTGACGGAGTGAATATATTTTTTAAAACACATTATTACAGGTATAAGTATTTGTACAATTTTGCATGTTCTATCTTAAAACTAAAACATTTTGCAAATTTACTAGGATACACATTTATTCTTAGCGTTTAGTTGTTTCTGTATTGTGTGTTTTAATTTAATATTGTTCAAATATATTCATAAAATTGTATAAATGTTTATTATCATACTGCATATTTTATTGTAAGGCTTAAATGAGTGCATAAATGCATGTTAAAAATATTACAAGACTGTAAATGTACAGGAATATACATTATTTATTATTATTTTGGAAGCCATTTTCTCAATAATAATATAATGACATACTAGAATAAGAATAAATTAAAAATATATAAGTATCAAATAAATATTAGAAGTAGAATATATTTATACAGGTTTTATTCAAGAACATGCATTTCTTTATATATTTAGTCATATTTTAATTATCTCTGGATTTTTTTAAAGAATATCCAAATTCCTATTATTAATCTGTTTCCTCAACACTCATGTAATTTCAAAATATTAATTTTTTTTTTAAATAGTTCTAAAATGCAAAGTGTATTTTTTTATGTATATTGTGGTTATTATTCATTATAAAATATCTTTAACGTTTACTATAGGTTTAGTCATGGAAATAAATTTATACTTTTTGTAAATGTTTATAATATTTTAGTATTGAGCATAACAAATGTTAAAAATAAAACAAACATCATTTACTACATATTTGTTTTTAGCTGCTTTGTTATTGTTTTTATTAATTCATTACTTTCTCAAAAAGCATATTGCTACATTAAAGTAACAAATATTTATATGTACCAAATACGGTCAAAAATATCACTTAAAATACATTTTTTTAATTCTTAAAGTCAGCATTTAATGCTACATTTAGTCATATACTGTACAGGGGAAAAAGCCAATGAATATTCATTTATGAGAAAATATACTTGCTTCACATGAAGTGGAAACTTGTTTTAACCTGTCTGAGTTTACATGAATGAGACACATTATTGGTAAATTATGAGGAAGAGTGATGTTGGAAACACACACACACACACACACACACACACGGTTTCACTTAATGCTGTTCTTATTTCAAATGTACCAGGAACTTGTTGTTGTGGCTTTTCCTGTAGGTTCTGCTCATTGTTGTTTCCCAGTATAAATACTTATGAGATCTGCAACCTCCGAAGCATGAATCTGTCATGTCATTTGTACCATAAGCAGCGTTTAATATAGAAAAACCAAAATGTGAATGGCATGTGTCTGAAGTCTGGCATGTTCATGGTACCCAGGTAATTAAAAAACACTTGTATTCTTAGAAAAAGAATAGGCCGCACGTAAATATTAAATCTAATTTTATTGTTACTATAACCTGTTTTTTTTTGGAAAACACGTTTGCAAAGCAGTGCTTCATCTTGCCTCACTGCTACAAAACATCAAATAACGCTAATTCAAGACCAGAATGCATTTGTGTTGTTCGACATGAAGGCTTCTCAACAGACACACATTACGAGTTACGTCCGCATCGCGAGTGACTCTGAGCTCTCACCTGGAGTCACAAACCAACTCGCCCCATCTCCACTGGATATAAATAGAGGAGGATACTCGCAGACATTTCCAAAAGCTGTCCATTATTAAAACCAAAGTCCTGCAAGTTCAGGGAAAAGAAAAAAAAGCGAAGAACATGCCGCTGACGGCTCAGGAGAAGTTCATGACAGTCCTGCCCATGATCTGAATGTCGTCGAAGGGGAACAAGGCCAAAATCTGTAAAAGCAAAAGGAGAAACTGTGACCACATCATCGCGTTACTAATGTAAAGCTTACAGAGCAAATGTATGCTGCTTTACAGTCGACAGTCAGTTTCTGCTTTCTTTTTAGCTTATGGTTTTTTTCTTCAGATTCAGTCATTTTACTATTTCTTACATCTTATCTTACAGAGTCTTTCTGAACATGTTATGTGCTTTTTTTTCAACTTTATTTGTTTTAGTTTTATTTAGTTTAAAATATTTATGAAACTATATAAATATTGCACATGTACTGTACTTTTTTAATGCAAATTACTGTTAGCGTTCATTATAAAATGCCAGTAACAATAAGATTCATGTTTATTATAATTAATTATCCATACTACATTAATATTTCTTAACATTTAGAATATTCAGAATCAAATGTAAGTGTTAAAAATAAGTTTAAACATTAGTCTTTACAATAGTAGCATTCAAAATAAATATTAATTTTAAAAAATATGTACAAACAATAAAGTTCATGTTATTATAATTTAGTATGAATAACAATATTTATTAATAATACTTAGAATATTTAGTATCAATCACAAAAAATATTACAAATAAAAATTTAAACATTAGAATATTAAGTTAAATATTAAATTAAATATTAATATAAACTAGAGCTGTCAAACGATTAATTGCGCATCCAAAATAAAAGTTTTTCTTTACATAATATATGCTGTGTTTATTTATTATGTTTATATTAAAACACACACGTACAGTATATATTTTGAAAGTATTTACATGTAA
>JAUCMS010000045.1:18362840-18375141 GCA_032357445.1 Enteromius radiatus
TGATTGGCTGTAGCACGGGTATATGCAAATGTGGCGAGCGTAACTATTACGCCTCTAGACTGTTACCAAACAGTCTGAGTTGTGTTGGGATTGGACCCTTATTCAGTCGTCTTTTGCAAACACTTGATAGAATAAGGTGCTGGTTGTTAACAGTAGTAACTGCATTAGCTAACAATGAACAATTTAGTGTTTCAGCATTTATTCATTCTTGTTAATGCTAATTCACGCCAAGACAGTTATTCATGTTAGTTCATGGTGCATTAACTAATGTTAACAGTGACAACGTTTGATTTTAATAATGTATTAGTAAATGCTAACATTAACATGAAGTAACATTAATAAATGTTATATCAGTATCTTTCTTTGTTAGTTCACGCATTAACTAATTGTTAACAAATAGCACTTTATTGAGCGTTACCGTAATTTCTAATCTGCAATTTGTAAGTAATTTACCCAGCACTGCTTGTACTGCAACAGGAATGAAGAGATATGTTCATTATTACTCCAACTGTTCAGATATTACTTAAAGACAAAGACAAAAGCAGGCCAAAGGTAAACCTCAGCAGGTCACTATGATTCAAGATGAGATGAGATGTTCTCAAAATAACACACATATTTACACCCTGGTTTGTCACCATGAAAGCCAATGGAGAAATGAAAACAGGCTGACATTAAGCAGACCGTGTGTATGTGCCCACTTGTGTGGTGAATGTTTTTGAGCATATACGTTACAGATTGAACCACAATCTGGTGTAAAGGTCACTGCTTGCATAAACAAGTTTGTGACATGTGCTTTTGGGGTAAAGAAGTATTAAAAGCACACAAATGTGTTTATAACAAAAGCTTTGCATTTTCCAAAAAGCTGCCATCACAACGTGCTTTCTGACCCAACGAGGGGAATTCCACTGCTTGTCTGCATACTTCTGCTTTCTTCTCGTGCGCCATAAACGGCAGATCCAGTTTCTAGACGTCTGTTAACTGACTGCAGTGTTTAAACAGAAAAGCCTGCTACTGTAATCAAAACTTCATCGGTCAGATGAGAATGTGTCACTCAGCTAAACAACTAAAACAGCTGTAAAATTAATCATTTTTCTATTTTAGTTTTAATGTTTTGTCTCCAATTCGAATAAATGCATTTATTTGCTAAAATGAATGTGCATTTAATCATGAGCTTCTTCATTTATTTGCACGTGCACTTCGTAGCGAATGAAGTGAATTGTAAGCTACTATTCAAGTATTATATGGGGCTTATTTATGACATCCACCATGAAAACTCATACTACGGACTTCATCAAACTTTTTACACTAAGTGCCAGACTCCCAAAGACTTCCTGTGTTCTCTGTCTCTATCATGCGAAACAAAATCTAGGCCATTAAATGCGACATCTGCACCCTTTCTGAACACCATTCATCTTCATGCCATCTCAACCTGGCCTTTTAAAGCTGCATGCAGAGTGTACATTGCGTCTAAATATGAATTTAAGCACTTTAATATGAATTACTGAATTAAATTACATTTAAATCAAAGTCTGCTAGCTAAAAAACAAAACAAAACTTATTTTACCCCTTGTTATGACTTAACATACATCACATTTAGACATTTTTTTTAGACTGCAGACCTCCTTTGTCTGCATACAGGCATTTTTGGCTATGGCATTGGCACTTAAACCATTGCGTTGTTTTGGATTAAATAAAGCAACAACACACAAAATGCAGGCCTATCTGCAACTCTTTGAGCTTGATTCTGTCCACAACGCACGTGCTAAAATGCCTTATTGCTTTTATTAAATGAATGCACACTAAAACACACTTTCAGTTTAAAGCTCCATTCTTCCGCTAGAGTATATAGTCCCTGCCATAACGGAACGCTGCAATGCAATCAAATCATTGATAAAACGGGACTACTATAAAATACTGAACGTTTATTTCGCTTACGAATAATTTCACTTCATAACAACTAATTAACAAAGCACGCAGCCCAATCTCTGTGCAGAGCCTACAATAGAGAAACATGACACCTAAAGTGCCTCTCAAAAAGTTAAGAACTTGTTTCTTAGAGTTTAAAATTCTATTTCTTTTTATCCTGTCGGCTATAAACCGTTTTAGAATAATGCAAATAGAGAGTGTTGTATAATATTACTCCGCGGCGCGCGCGCGCGTGCGTCTATTAACACCCTTGAGTCTGGATCTTATTGCTTACAGCTCCTTAATTAACTCACAAATAGCCAATATTTAGACACCAAAACACATTCAAACTGCGCTCAGGTGATGCATGGGAACTTATCAATGAAGGGGAGTTTTATAAACGTACGTGTCTCCATCTTCTGTAACAGTGGTTAAGAAACTGACTTCCTCTTCAGTGTATACACAGTCCGTCGCGCTTTCACATTCAGAATCAGAAATGCTGCATTTTTGAATAAAATCCCCCAAACTGTCCACGGATAAAGAGGAAGAGACGTAAGCAGAGTCCAGTCTCTCGTCTGTAGCGCAGCCTTTATCTTTATCCTCAGAGGTGTCTGAACTCCCGTCCTGTTCTCTGGATATGGATTTGTACGAGTCGATTCCGGAGTCGATCCGACTTTCGTCGAAATCGAGTTTGCCTGGTTTCTCGCCGCCGCTTCGCGCCATTTCGAAGCTTTGATGCGTACCGTCAGTATATAAATGTATCAATGTAAAAACGCAAAATCACCGTGACATTATGACACCAGAGACATTCGCTTTTGTTTCTCATCCCACCACCGATGTCTCCGCTGTCCTCCTCAGATACTCCGGACGCAAAAAGCTTCGCAATGGCTTTTTTTTTAGCGTCAGGTTGAGGTAAAGCAAACGAGCCACACTCAGTAAGTTAATGAAACTGTTGTGAAGTGTGCTGGCGGTAATGTGAAGTGCACAGTAGGTGGAGTCAACAGTAAGGCTACAGTGGGAATTCCCCACAGGGAGTGGCAACCCCATATCATTACCGATCCAATCCAAACACAGCCTGACAACCCCAAGGAATCTCCTGAAAGACCTCTTCCTTATTTTGGACTCCCAACAACTTCCTAAAACCACCTGTGACTTTATAAAGTCCTTCATTTAAAGACATTATTGCAACACGGCAATCTGGACATTTATGGGTTTCCCAAGAGTGCACGTGTCGACAGAATCACATGAAATTCATGAAATTTAGAGCGACTGTGAAAAAATATACATAATTTCTTTATGCAATGATTAATTTCTCAGGAGGCATTTTTAGAAATAGGCTAATTGAGTTTTATATATTAAAAAAAATGTTAGAAACGTATTTTGCGAGCCTATTTTGGTCCATTGCCTGTATTGAATTGTTTTTCTGTGAGGAAAATAAAACAATAGTATTAAACTATAGACTTTCTTATTGTTGGTGTTACTTACATCATGTTTTGCATAGGCCTATTATATAGGCTACTAATAACAACTTCTTGTAAATGTCTTAAAAGAAATACAAGCATTTATTACATGGGCTGATTTTATATTTCATCGTCAATGCTGTCGTTACCAACCATAACGAAAGGCGGCGCTGTAGCCCGCATTAAAGCTCTGTTCATTGATGGACAGATATGGACAAAATGATATTATGTAATACTGGACAAAACTTCTCCTGAAGGTTGAAGTATACATCTTTTCACAGTGGAAAGGTCAAATAACTCCACAACATTTGTCTGTACAGGACTATGTCATCTAAAATGAACAGGTCACATGACTTTTGGTAGTGACAGTTTTTTGAAAACAAGATCATACCACACATTCATTTGTGGTGAACAGTAAGGATGATCTGTGAAAGACGCTTTAGTTCAAACCGTGTGACCAGCTGCTTATGACGTCAGAAAGATCAAAGCGTAGTTTAAGAGGGGAATGACGACAAAAATGTTGACCAGAAAGAAAGAAAGAGCATTTAGAACAAACTACATGACTTAAAAGCATGCAAATAATTTTATGGTGTGGTGAAAGAGAAAATGCAAAGCGATGATATTGATAAAGTGTTATTCTGATCAAATATAAAATAAATAATAAAGAACAAATTATATTTGCTGATGAAAGGGAATGGTTATTATTAAGAGCCTATATTCTGCTGAAAAATAGATATTAAATATATGTTTTTGATCAAATGTTATTTTATTTTTATTTAAAAAGCGTTATATCACAATCAGAATAAAATACTTTAAATATATATTATTTTATATAAATATAAATATAGAGAATTAGACTTTTTATATTATTTATGTGATGAATGAAGGAATATGCATATTGGGTAACAGGTTGATTCTGCTGAAAATGCAGAAATAATGTTTTAATAAAAAAAACATTTTATTTTGCTAAAATAAATATAATAAAATAAATTATAAAATATATAACATCTTATATATTATAAAATAAGCATGTGCAAAATTAGTTTTTATGTAGGCTATAATCCATTTTCTGGTGATAAACATGAACATGGAAAATATTGTGCTGAAAAATTAAAAGATTCTGATAAAATTGTAATTTTAACTGGATAGCCTACATTTATTTTATTTTAATAAATAGGAAAAAATATATAAAATGCAGACATTAGCTATATGATATTATAAAATATAATTGTGCAGAAAATTAAAATATTTATAATATTGTTTTAAGCTTTGTAATTTTATGGTAATTAACAAACGTGCAAATTGGCTGTTATTAATAGAAAATATATGTTTTGATATATATTTAAGTGAATAAAGAAATTCTCATCATATTATATAAATAAATAAATTAGTAAAATAAAATGTAGCCTAGGAGTTAATTAAATTGAGTATCGTGTTAATTGCACTGGTTAGTCATGGTGTGACAACTAAAACACGTTAATGTGAAACCGCTTGAAGTCAAGGTCACGTAAAAGATCCTCAGCAGACTGGGATAGATAAACAACACCTCCCTCCCTCCCCCTCCCTCCCCCTCGTTACCTGGATCTGAGCTGTGGATTCGTCTCGCGGCTCATTGTCATTCACTCGGCGTTCACGTGCTCTCGTGGATGCGCTTCACATTTCCACACGGTTTCTGCGTCTCTCCGCGGCTCTGATTCGCTTCTTTTATTTCCAAAACACACATCCCGAGGGAAATGACCGCTGTTGTCCGGACGGCGAGCAGTCCCTCCGCAGACTCGTAAGGATGCTGCCTCGCTGAGGATCCGTGATGGACCGTGAAGATGGATGACACATGGCTGTGATGCTCCAGGACCATCATCATCTTCATCATGTCTCCAGCGGCTCCGGTAACGGACAGCAGCGCGGTCGATGTCCTCCGCGAGCAGACGGACGCGCCGCGGGAAGCGGTGAGAGAAACCTTTGTTACAAACCGCGACGGAAGAGAGCGGAGAGTCGCTGCATTCTCTGTGTTTTAGAAAGGCTAATTAATGCAGTGCGATTTATGTTTAATTGACCAAACATGCGGAGGAGTGTGTGTGTGTGTGCGCGCGCGCGTGAGTGAAAGAAGATAAACACAAAGATTCATATCTAATGCAGACTACTGTAATAATGCACTGTACATAAACCACTTACACTTCGGTCCGGTGGCAGACAGTAATAGAGTGAATCTCAGGAAACTTCATGTCGTGGTCATATTTCACCGTCAAATCATAACATGAAAAATAAAATAAATGTTAAAATAAACAAATAAAATATAAATAAGTACATAAATAAAGTAATAAAATACCGATACAAAACATTGCTTGCATATATATATATATATATATATATATATATATATTCATGTTTTATGACTATAACGCACCCATTATTGTAATAAAAATATTATTCACATGTCTGTTATTTGTTCTGAAAATAATGTTAAAACATTAATTTTTTTTATTTATTTAAAATACTTTCATTTTTTTTTTGTTAAAAACAATGATATTATAACCTTATTATTATGAATTTAATTAGTATTTTTTTAGCATTTATTACAATACTTCATTCAAATTATTTTTTAATGATTGTATCATTTATTTACATAAATTATATTAATATTAATATATTTTTATTTTCCTTTTATATGCATGATTGTTATAACATTAATGTACAAAAATATATTTTAAAATAGTTTTATTACATTTTTTCAAATTAATTATTTGGATTAATTTACATAAATTATCATGTAATTTACGTCTTCATTATTATTTTTTGCCTTTTTGCACATGTGAAAAGTGACCTGCATTATGTGAAAATCACCCATCATTGACATTGTTTGTAATTTTTTCTGATATAAATTTCAGACTTGTCAAGTTCTAACTTATATGTGGCCAACAGTTTAGGATCTCCCTGATGATCTAAACCTCATGAATTGGCAGCCAAGTTATGTCACCTTACTAACCACCAGAGCGCTAAAATAGTCCAAATGAAAGTGGGACACCTCGCTTGCACCTCCCAAAATATACAGAGCGACAGCAGCAGAGAGTCCTCGCTATATCACAGCATGAGATTACACCAGCACCATCTGACAGAGCCTCGGCCTTCAGCAGCACAATTACAGAGGTTTTGTTTCACTGAAGTGCTTTAGAGAACAGATTCAAGCCTATAGTGCTTCTGCTTCAGCTTACAGTTCTTATCTCATGCTCTGCACTTCATCTGGCTGCTGAAAGATGGTGATTAACTGGTTTGATCATTAATTCTTCAGAAGTGTTTTTAGTGTAAAATGCCCCTCGGCTCACTGAAAGCTCTCTGATCAATAATTAGTGCCTAGAAATGATGTCCATCGACACTTTTAATCATTTTTATTCATTTTTTTATTTAAATTATTACATATATATATGTAGTTTTTAGTTCAATTAAGAGTTAAATTAAAAACAAATGTCCACCTTTTATTCAGTGTTTTTGAGGATTTGTGAAATCAGTCATTACTGAATGCAAACGATCCCTGCTGATCCACAGCAGCACATATGAATATAATCATGTAGATTCTCTAGGATCCTGACTCAGAAGTGAAGAACTCTCTCAAATAACAAAGACCGTGAGGAGGCTCAAATACAGAATAAACAAGAGAGCATAATGCATTGTATATTAATGGATGAGAAATACTTCATAAGGGCTACTTGTCATAAGTGCTGTGGTTCCCGCTGGGAGCTCCGGTCGTGAGCGGCTCTAAGGGCCAGAGTAAAAGGTAGAGTGGATAATTATGGAAGAACATTATCAATTATTTAACGCCAGCTGCCATGTTAAGGGCATAAGACTGCCATGTAATCACATACCCCAGAAACAGCAAAATAAAAGCCCGGGATGTTTGTTCAGCACGAATATCATTTGTATTTTGTCCATTCGTTTCCTCAAACTAAAGCTTTTCCAGAACCATCAACAAAATACTCTTAAAGCAGAATCACCAAAGTCAATGTGAACGACACATGATTTTATACGATTTCTCATTTTAAAAAACTATTTTCTGAACATTAAACAAAGATTATTGGAGTATGTTTTACAAAAAAAAAAAAATAATGTTCATGTGAATTTGATTTAAAAAAAAAATTTTTTTTTTTAAATGTCATTAAAAATATTTATATTTTGTTTAAAATTTGAAATTATTATTAAAATAAACATTTAGTGTTATTATTTAAAAATGTGTACAAAATAAATAAATATATATAAATAATAGTTGGGTATAATGCAACGGACTTTTGGCCCATGACCAAGATTGATTTTTGACCATTCATGTTGAGATGTTTGGCCACCTCTGTCATAACATAACCATTTTTGGCTCTCCAAGAAACCAAGGAACTGAGTGATAATTTTTAAAAAATTATAAGAAATGTTAATTTTCTTTAGAGATTTGTGTGTCTGTACTTTGCAATATGCGGCCCAAAAATGAATCAAATGATTTGTGAATCCGCTCAGATAGAAATCAAATAATCTGTGATATGCAATTTTGACGTCCCAGACTGAATCTAATTATTTGCTATCAAACTGGAGAGCTTGGAGCTCTGATTCACCCATCACTGTGCGCTTTTAAAGTTTTGCCTCTTTGTCTGTTTGAAACCTGCAATTGCAGTTATTTTGCAGTTTTCTTTATAATATGGGTTGTGGTCCAGCACGGATAAATCACAATGGGCCGGTTTCCCGGACAGGAATTAGATTAAGCCAGGACTAGACCTTTGCTAATTTTGGACATTTAAGAATTTTTTAGAAACGTGTCTTACAAAAATGCATCATCTGCGAGCATTTTAAGACCAAACAATGGCAATGATGTATTTTAAGATATCTCAGTGCAAGCCTTTTCCAGTTTAGACAGCTCTTAACGTTTATTTTAATCTAGGACTAGTCTTAAACCCTGTTCGGGAAGCCGGCCCAATATGTTTTGAGAAGACTGTGAAGCTGTCAGTCACTGCTCTGGTGTGGATACTGTACTTAGTAATCACAGACTCGTATCACATAAGCCCATGTCTGGGAATATATGACCCAAATAAGAGTTTCCACCAGATATTGTATCTGCATTGTGTGATTGAGTATAGTGTGTATTAGCATGTAGAGTAGGCTAATCTATCTACAAACTACAATAATCTTGTGTAATCCCAGGGTGTCTGTAATCAGATGCACAATTAAAACTGGAAAATTACTCACCCTCACATCGTTCCAAACCCATAAGACATTTGTTCATCTTCAGAACATAAATTAAGATATTTTTGATGACATCAGAGAGCTATCTGATCCTCCATAGACAGCAATACACCTGAAATGAGGATAGCCTCGCGGGCAGCGCCTCGACATTCAGCGCTGTTGCTCTTCTGATCCTGTTTCCGATCTCTCTACCGCTTCGCTTCATGCCATTTATGATCTGTCCAACCTGATCTCACGGCAATTCGTACATATTTTACGAGGTGGCTAAATCGCACAAATTTGTACGACCTCACTCGCATGAATTGATACGATTTATTGTAAATCGTGCATATATTACGAGATGCCAATTCGTATGAATTTGTACGAATGACCTAAACGTAACCCCGCCCCTAAACCTACCCATCACGTGGTTTTAGACAAATCGTACAAAATCGTATATTCGTAAAACGAATATGTACGAATTGGTCATGAGACTGTGTTGATCAAATTAAAGGCAAGCACCAAAAAATAACTCTTTAAATAAAAAATGTATACATAAAAAAAAAAAAAGTCCATGTGACATCAGTGGCTCAACTTACGTTTTGCGACGCTACGAGAATACTTATTTTTGCACAAACAAAACAAAAATAAGAATAAAAGTTCTTAATCATGAAACCAGTGATGTTTTTTTCACCTCTCTCTTTCTTGATTATATCTTACAGCAACGACCGGTAAAGCAGTCTTTGAGCAAGTCCCTGTGCCGCGACTCACACTGGAAATGCCTCTTACTCTCTCTGCTGATGTACTGCTGCGTGATCGCGATGACCTGGTGCCAGGTCACGAAGGTCACGCGCCTCACCTTCGACAGCGCTTTCAAGGGCAAATCTATGCTATACCACGACAGTCCCTGTTCCAACGGCTACATCTACATCCCAGTGGCCTTCCTCGTCATGCTCTACGTGGTTTACCTGGTGGAGTGCTGGCACTGCTACTCGCGCAACAAACTCCAGTTTAAAGTAGACCTGGAGAGCATCGCAGAGCGCGTGCAACGCATGCAACAAGCCACGCCGTGCATCTGGTGGAAGGCTATAAGTTACCATTACGTACGCCGGACGAGACAAGTGACGCGGTATCGCAACGGCGACGCCTACACGACCACGCAGGTTTACCATGAGCGCGTCAACACGCATGTCGCAGAGGCCGAGTTCGATTACGGGAACTGCGGGGTTAAAGACATCTCGAAGCTCCTCGCAGGACTGGAAGGCTTCCCGGTGACCAAGCTGCGCTTCACTAAGTGCTTTAGTTTCGCCAATGTCGAGTCTGAGAACTCCTATTTGACGCAACGGGCACGGTTCTTCACTGAGAACGAAGGACTGGACGATTATATGGAAGCGCGCGAAGGGATGCATCTAAAAAACGTGGAGTTTAAGGAATACATGCTTGCTTTTGCAGATCCGGATCACTTGCCTTGGTATGCGTCGCACTGCAGCTTCTGGTTGGCAGCGGCGTTGACTTTATCCTGGCCATTGCGGGTTTTGACTGAGTACCGCACGGCGTATGTTCATTACCACGTGGAGAAGCTGTTCGGGTTCGACTATGTTGCTGTCACGCCTCTGGATGAGCGTCCGTTTTGCCGCCACATCTCACGGGTCAACACCATCGACAGCACAGAGCTCGAGTGGCACATCCGCTCCAACCAACAGCTCGTTCCCAGCTACTCCGAAGCCGTGCTCATGGATCTGGCGCAGCAGTCCAGTTGCAACACATTCTCGCCGCGCGGGATCGGAGCAGCCGGTGGAAATGGCTTCGGTGGATATCGGCAGAACTGTGAGCGCTGCCATCGCTCCATAAGCAGCTCGTCGATCTTCTCGCGCAGCGCATTGAGCATCTGCAACAGCAGCAGTCCGCGTATGCCTTTTAGCGGAAGCCGGTTCTCGCTAGGCCGTTTGTACGGCTCGCGTCGCAGCTGTCTCTGGCGAAGTCGCAGCAGTAGCTTAAACGATCCCAGCTGTCCAACAGAAAGCACACGATGCCTGGCCGGTCAGTCAGCCAATGAGGAGAGCCCACCTTCTCCGCCAGCCTATCAGGATGCGCTGTATTTTCCCGTACTGATTATTCACCGCAACGAGGGCTGCGCCAGTCACGACCACCATTCACTGCACCGTAACGGACCCTGCGTGGAGACTTCATTATAGCGCTAGCACTAACGCTAGCTACAAAGGATGAGAACACAAACACAGTGTTGCATTTATAAAATGAACAGACTGGCACAGAAATGTTTGTACAAATCTTTACCTTTCCCTCAAAATGTGCATTCGCACAAAACTTTGAATGGCACATGACTGCATTTTTTCATAACAAACGCAGGATTTTATTAGTACATGTGACCCTGGATAACAAAACCAGTCATAAAGGTTAATTATTGGAAATCAGGATGTACATAAATCATCTGAAAACTGAATAAAAAAAGTTTGTTACGATATGAAAATCTGGAATCTGAGAGGGCAAAAAAAATAAAAACCGGAGAAAATTGCCTTTAAAGTTGTCCAAATGAATGCATATTATTAATTAAAAATTAAGATTTGATGCATTTATGTTAGAAAATTTACAAAATATCTTTATGGGATATGAGCTTTACTTAATATCCTGAAAAAAATTATAATTTTGACCCATACAATGTATTGTTGGCTATTGCTGCAAATATACCGGTGACTGCTTTTGTGCTCCAGAGTGAAATATAGCTACCTGATCTCATGAATGTGTGTATAATTAGTACACAAAATAAAAATGATCACTTGTGGTAGACTATACGCAAAAATAGTTTGCGCCGTGTATATGCTTCGCGATGGGTAAGATTAGGGTTGTGGGGTAGATGCATATTACATGCACGCCAAACGTGTGGGTCTTATATATGCCAAAATAATGTTTTTCATATAAATACAGAGGTTTTGTTTTTATTTGGCATACTATTATACACATTTTCATGAGACTGGGTTGAATATATACACTCTTGTCATGCACCATATTTAGCTTCTTCAACAGTGGCAACGTCTTACTAAAATACGTCTCACTTTGCATTTGTAATTTTTGGCATTTCAAACCCGTTTCACATGCGTAATATTACATATTTTCAGGCATTCCTAGAGAATAAATGAGAAATGTAAAACGATCCATGGAGGGTTGACTGTAAATGAAAAATGATAGGACATTAAAGGCCTGTTTATACAAAGGATGATAACTATTAAGTTAAAGTTATAGTTCTTAACAATCATTCTTTGACAGCCAATCAGAATCAATCCTGCTGTAATGAGCTCAAAAATTGTAAATGGCTGAAGAACGTTTAGAATAAACACAGAGAAATACTGTCCGCTGGTGTGCTATAGTTATCTTTATATTTAGCGTTCTTGGTGTGAACAGGCCTTAAATGCTAGAAAACAAGGTGAAATCTAAAACGTCAGCAAGACAGGAACATTATATATAGTCACATGCATTAACATAACATGCATTGATATGTCATTCATATTAAAACAAATTAAAATAGGGTTAATTTGAGTTCATGCTGACTTGTTCAATTGAATTTCTTTATTATTATTGAAGAGAAAACATGTCCCATTTAAAGGTGCCATAGAATGCATTGAGAGAATATTTTAAATTGTTGTCTGATACGTACACAGAAGGTATGTAGCTTAGGTAAGGGGGAAAAATGCCCAGAAAGGGTTTTACAGGTCCATTTACAACCCTAG